>PVJI01001696.1:0-169772 GCA_004026765.1 Micronycteris hirsuta
TTTTTAAACAGAACAGGTAGCTGAAATGTAAATGGCTGTTGTGCTCACCGCCCAAAATAGCTAAAATGATGTTCCCTAAAGAGAGCACCAAGGAGAGCTTATATTCAGGGAGTAGCTTGCTTATCTGAAAGGATCTGAACAACGTATTTCAGAACTGCTTTGGATGGGTTCTCTATACCTTGAGCCCCTATCCTATGGCCATAAAGAAAGCGTTTTCAGTTGAAGAGGGGTTCCATGGAAATGCAATATTTTTTATTGTACCCCAAGGGTTGGCACAGATCAGCTGCTATCATCTTTATGTGATTAGACAGATTCATGTTTTTTAAATATTCATTAAACTTTTGAAACCAAAGCAAAAGCTAGGTGTTTCAAACAGCCCACCCTGCTCCTGTGGTCTTTCCTTTGCCCGGGCTGTCTTCAGCTGATGGAAAAAGGTTAGCCAGCACTGTCCCTTTAAGACTTCTTTATTACCTGGTGTTCTTTCCCTTTTTTTTCTTGTCGGAACAAAACTCAAAGAGGTGGGTATGCTGTTACTAGTAAAGAAATACAACTGGATTCCAGCCTAATGCAGTGGGGCCTTTGTTCCTGGCACTGAAGTCTTCATTAAAGCCCACGGAGCTGCTCCTGCAGCCCCTGACCTTCTGTACGGAGAGAGGACTTTACACGACTTAAATTCTTTTTCCTTTGTTGGGGAACAATGTTCTTTTCTTCTGAATATGGGTGATGATCGGTTCATTCAGAGGCTACAGGATTTGAAAAAAAGAAAGGAACTCAAGATACGATTCTTGAAACCAGGAGATGAGCCGCCCTTAATGAAGGTCCTTAGACTAGAAATGGAAAGGTAGCCCCGAGGCCTGGAAGAAACCGTGGCAGTGGCCACTCTCGAGGCTGTATTTTCATAGAGGGCAGTTCCCTGCTTTGGGACGGCGAGGAGGAGCGTCAAGTGCTGTGCTTTATCTGCCTCGTTTGTAACCACTTGTCCGTGTTTTTGTCTCAGTCCTGGGTCGTTTTAAGTATCTGAAGGTTAGTGGGTAGGGTTTCTTTTTGGGATAATGAAAGGCTTGTCTTCCAGTCGTACGTACAAAAGGTCGAGCAAGACTGTCGTTTTCAGTCCTGCAGTTGGGTTGAGGGATTATCACTTTACTGCACTTAATGCTTTGATTCAGAGTGGCCATTTTGGGGTCACACACCTAATTATGAACTTGTGTTCTGTGGGTAACAAAGGGAAAAATTACTACTGAATATGGTACAAAGGATAAAAATAAAAGGAACTGTGCTTTAAACCAAGATGAAAAACAGGCTTGTTACGAATGCTCCATTTAAAATATCGCATCAAACGCGAGCATTTGTTTCTCTAACTGTACCGTGCCAGCTAACTCCTATTAAATGAGGTTTAATTGTGGACCTTCAGGGAAAAAAATACGGTACTCTGGCTAATAAATTTAGTGTATGTTTTCATGAAAGTCGTCTACAACCCACAAATGTCTACACTAAAATATTCTGTCTGCAAACCTTTTTACAACATTCATAAGACTAGTTTATTAACTTCATTGCTTGGAGGTGGGAACTTTAAATGATAATATCTATCTATCGGAAATGATCATTAATTTGACACTTACCTGCTCTTGCAGTAGTGTCTACTGGGAGCACTTTTATTTCCTTTGGAAGGTAAAATAGTAATTTCTTACGTGGCGAGTGGGTGAAAGTAGAATGAGCAGGAACCAGCATGAACCCTGTGCGTGAAACACGGCTGCCCAGTGAAGCAGACAGCCTTAACCAATGGCCTGTTGGTGCTAAAGAAGAACCGAGCTTTAATCAGTTCATGTTGTAATAGATCATTCTTTTTATTTAACCAGTCTTGATTGAAAGTTTACTCATTTGGAAATATAGATGTGGCATGTCTTATCCAAGAAATACTCTTATTTACTGAACTATTTTCTCTGATCTCACACTGCTAAATAAACACGAGTCATTGCCTAGTGTGTTCTTTTAGGCTGACCGTGTATATTTCAGTGGGGGCCCTCATGCCTTGGAAAATGTTTCCACTTAATTTCTCTCTCTTTACGACAATCAGCAGTGATTGGGTGATGACCGGCAGGACCCCCAAGGCCCCCAGAGCACCTGAGGTCTCTGTTTCAAGCCCAGCAATAAAGTGGCTGTGGGCGTTGATCAGGGCCTGGGTGAGCAGCTCCCCTTCCTGCACAGGACCTCACTTTAATCCCCCGCCTCTGGAGAGAGTCATCCACTTCAAGGAGTTCACTGAAGAGAAGAAGGTGGGGGGAGTGACAAGAGAGTGGCCCGGATAATTAGACTTCAAGTGTGTGTCCCTATGCCTGGTCCCTTGGGCCACCAAAACCACCATTCCCAGGCATGCCAGTGCCATGCTGTGCTGTGCTGTGCTGCAAGTCCTGCCTTTGCTGTTCGGAGGAAGAAAGGTCCGTCTTTTAAAACTTCTTAGCTGCCTCAGGTGTGGCGTGCACCGTTTTGGAAAGAAAAACAAAAAAATGGGTCAAGAAGACATGAATTGGAGCAAATGATGAAAATTGCTATTTTATTTAACGTTGATCGCCTTACAATAAATCATGTAAAAAGAAGTAAATAAAAGCAATTTTTTTATAGTTCGCTTTGTCAATGCCTCTGTCAAGTATACTTTAAAAGCCAGGTGGACACTTTATAAAACCCTAGACTTCTCTTACCAAGTGTGAATTTGCTCTGTGAACCCAAAGGAAAAGCTTCTCAGGTCATATAAGTGGAGATGGGCAGAGACCCCATCCTGTCCTGTCTTTAATGTAAGCGAAGGGGCCAGCAGTCGCTTCCCCCAGGAGGCTCAAAGCTGATTCCTTAACCTGCCCTCTCTCAGCCCCTTTATCTCTGCAAACACCATCCTCAAAGAATCTCTCAGCTTGGGTCCCAGAGCAGAGTACCACTGACAGTTTAGAGTGCTGTGGGAAACAGGAGTGCTGTGGGGAAGAGCGAGGAGTGATGGGTACCGACCACCCACCCCCGCCTGGCCACATTGTTTCTGTAAACCTCATGGAAACAACCGGAGGAAGGGAAATCGGCCAGGTTGCTGGACTTGCCGTCGACAGTTACATGAAGTAAGAGAAGTTTCTTTTTTACTTTAAATCTGAAGTAAAGGGTGGTTAGTCCCAACAGGGAACTCTTACCATTGCTTAGATGGTTAAGTCTTTGACCCTAAATTTTGATAGTTTAAGGGAGGCCTTAAATTTGGATGTCTGGATTTTTTTTTTAGTTCAATTCAGCGATCATTTTGAAATGACTCATGGGCAGTCATTTTCAGGGCTCTGGGGGCATATTGACTGCTTGACAACTTTGTGCTAATAAAATGCCCTCTGTAACATATTTTTTAATTTGGGATTTTGCTTACAGATACATGTTTTTTTGCTGGCGCTCCATCCACCTTCTGCCTCCGTTTCCCCGCCCCCCCCCCCATCCTCCAGTCTTGAAACAGAGACAATAGGGAAAGGAGAATGTACGGAAGGCTCTCTGAGTGGTATTTCTTCTTCACAGCTAGAGAAAGGCTACCTTCTCAATCCTTCAGGCTTTTGAGAAGTGAAGAGGACCAGTCCAGCCCCAAGGCCAGGCCAGTATCTGGGGCCAGCACTGGTGGAAAAGCGCAGTCTCCTCTTGTTCGCACAGCCAAGCATCTCCCCGTTCTACCACCTTCAGTGAAGGCAGCCAGTTGGGCTCCTTTCTGCTGCCCATGTTCTCGTGGCCTGCGTTCCTACAGCCTCTAGGAAGGAAACGTAAACGGCCTGCTTGCGCTCTGGGACAAGATTCTCTCTGAAAGTCCAGAAGGAGGCATGCACTTCAGGAGTAATTTCATTGTGATTTCTCCTGAAGCAGAGGAATAGGGAGAGCTATGGAAATGAGAACAATTCCAGTGTGATGTACGTCGCTCTGGGTGTCAGGTTTTCCAGCCCTTGCAGTTAATAACGAGGTTCCGAGAGTCTTGTAACCCTGATGCGCAGACAAGATGACATGGGGATTAACTGGTGCAACTCAGAGGTGATCTGCTCGCAAAGAGAGGTGCCAGTGGCCCCATTAATTGATATGCTCTTTGGATGAGAACAGGCCGTCCTATTCAAACATGTTATCCTATGCAAACGTGTGATGAGATTCCCAATCCCGGAAGATGGTCTAACCAATGGAGAAAATACCCTAGTTTATTCTTCAGGGCAAAGGTGCAAATTTTTAACAATTTTGCTTTGAGGCACAAATTTCAACTAGTCATGCTCTTGGTATTTTTCCAGTATCACACCAGGATTGACAATTAATTTATATAGTTCTCTTGCTGTAAACTTCCTCAAATAATTATACCCTTGTTTTTTTCCTGTTTTAGCAAATATCACTACCAGAAAGGCATTTTAAAAAATCAGACCTCCCTTTTTTATTTTCTTCTTAAGATGACATGCTTCAGTGGTTTCTTTTGTTAGTGCTCAGTGGCCCAGATGATATTTTGGACTGCGCTGTGTACAGTGGAAAATTATCCGTAACAGGATTGTTCTGTAAACACGCATTTGCAGCCTTATAACTCATGATTATAGTGAATTGTGCTTTTTTGAATTTCCATTCGGTTCTGAAAGTTAGCATTGGAACCGACGGGGAAGAGGCTGCAGGAATCACGTTCCCTGTCTTTGCGGTGTTTAGGAGCCTGTCCTGTTCACTGGGACCATGCGGAAAAACCTGGATCCCTTTCATGAGCACACGGACGAGGAGCTGTGGGACGCCTTGAAAGAGGTAATTCATAAAGTGTCGTTGACTTGTTCGTGCCAGTATACAAGCATTGATAGCATTTGCAGGTAACTAGGGGGAGCTTTTTGGTTTAACTGACTGTGTTCACTACCTAGGAGAACATCGATGGCATGGCTACACATAGAACATGTGTATTGATGATGATGAAAACCAGAACTATAGCGGCTTATGTTTTCATTTTAACTATTTTCCTAGAACCCAAAGCAACTAGATACATTGTCTTGTCCACCGCAGAGTGCTAAACTGGAAGTCATAGTTACGGGTTCAAGTTCTACGAGTGACCCAGTGGCCGCCTTTCATTTTACTCGTCCAGTCTTAGGAAACGACTACTAAATGGAGGTGATAATAGTTTTTCGTTATTGACTAAAAGATCAATGAGGCCATACTCATAAAATACTTGGAAGTTTTATCAAAAAGTGTTGATAAAGGGAAATTATTCAGTTAGCATGTGGTAATAATTAGTTGTTAGCAAACGTGTGTTCATGCTGCAGAGTGAATGCAGATAACAGAACCCTGAAGCTTGTGATATGTTTTCATGCCAATAACATTCATTTCTAGAGTATTTTCTTTTATTAGGACAGTGTTTTCCTTTGGACCACTTCTTTGAATTTCCTCTCCCTTACATTAAGTGATTTTGACTGTTATGGTGTTGGTTTGTAGTTTTTTTGTTTGTTTGTTTGTTTTTTGCTCACAGGATTTTTATTTACGTTGAAATATATTTTAAAAGCAACATTAGGTCATTTCAAAAACTTCTATACAACTTTCATCAGCATCTTTATTCAGCTTATTAAATTTTTCTCGATTATACCTAATTAAACATTGGACATATTTAAATGCACTTCACTTGCTCTGTAATTCTGCTAGTTATAGATCACATAGAAGTGAAAACTTCTTTGGAAGTTTTATGGGAAGTTCGTGATGCTGACTGGCATTTAATAAAACCCAAAGCAAGATAATTAAAACACTGAAAAACCACTTAGTCCTATTTTCACAGGGCCTGTTTTGTTTTGTCCTTTAATACTAATTATTTTGTGTGTTCGCCCTAGTTCTGCTAATTGATTCCAAGCTCCCGGATGGCAGATGCCACATCTAGGCTTCTGAGCCACAGACAGACTTCTCCTCCCTCAGAGGACTTAGCTCAGTCTTTGCTTTTAAAAAGTAAGCGCTTAGGAAACATGTGCTGAGTGTTTGTTAACATTCTCTTCATTTCAGAGAAGTGGGCCTCATTTCTTTAAAAAAGCAAAACACAACAAAAGCACACACAGCACAGCCATCAGTTGCTCGGGTGGTGGTGGTTTCGGACCTGCGCGTTTGCTGTTTCATGCCCCCTCCCAGGGATGGCTCTGACATCCTTCATTTAGAGATGCGCTTTGACTGTGAGCAAGCCTATTTTTGGATGCCCGACAATTTCCTGCCAGTAATTCTGGTTTCTGAAGGCAAGTCGGCACTGAGTCTTCACACACCCACCCTGCTCCCCAGCACTGGTGGGGATTTTCCTTTCCTAAATTGGGCCCACCCCTTCGCCTTCTGCTGCTGGAACAGCAGGGCACCTGTGACCCCACTGAAGGTGGTGAGTCTTTCTGCAGTGAAACTAGAAGAGAAGAGGTGGGGAGAACAGTCCCATCACACAGACAGACACGTAGGGTGATCACCACTCTCATACTCTCGGGACACATTTAGTGGTGAAATTGTGACACACCTTTAAAAAAAACAGGAATGACTGGTAAATTATTTTTCTCTTTATTTCAGAGCTTGAGATCTGTTTTCACAGATTTTCAGATAGTAAAATCACTCTAGAAGCTCATTGTTCCATAGACAGTGAAGAAATGTTCATTGGCAAGCAAATCCTGTCAAAAACTCTCTGAGAGCTTTGGCCATAACTTACTTCCTCTGTAGGAGCCAAACTGAAAACAAAATGTAGTAGCCTCTCAGAATCCTAAAAATGATGAGATGGTGGAAGGGGTGGATGATCCTAGGATGATCCTAAGACCTGCCTTTATTGAAGCTACAGTTGGAACTTTCTGTGAATAGAAGTACGTAAATGTGAATTTATTTTGCAATTTGAAGCCAGCGGTTTCCGTGCCTTGCTTCTAGAATTGACCGTGCAGTCTCAGTGAGACCTCGGGTGTGAGAGGTCACTCCGGCTCTGTGTTTCTCTGCTGTGTGTTTTTCAGTGAGAGAGTTGGTGTCCTGACTGTTAGGAAATGTACCAAGTCTTTCGTTGGAAAACATAGAGAGCAGAGAGGTCAGATTTTAGGAGAACTAAAAACCCTCATCAGCTGGATCGTCAGTGATGCCAAACTAGAGACAGGAACCCACACTCATCGGGGTGTCTTCAGAGCCAATAAAAGGGTGATACGTTTTCCTCTTTATGAAATAGACAAGATACTTTTTTCTTTTTAAGTCCTCTTTGTTCCACTTCCTCTCCCTCCCTTGGTGGAGGTGGACCCATTCAGAAGAGAGATAGTTTGATAGATGTTACCGATCTTGTCTTGATTAGTTTAAAAATGATGCAGAAAATACATGTACTGAAAAATTGCCATCTGTAAACTGAAGAAAGTTCATTAGAAGTCAGTGCTGATTGGGGCACCTAAAAGGAAATGGCAGCTCTATGCATGTAGCGTAAGGAATGGCTAAAGATGAAGCAGTTTATCAGCGAAAAGCCCCAACATGCAACACTATATTATATATAGTCTCAGTGCTGACACATGCAAAGAAGAAAAATGTAGCAGGCCATGGAGAGAGGCGAGCTCACAGCATTATTAATAATAGTCAGTATCTGTTGATCTCTTGCTTTGTATCAAGCACTGTTGTAAACTCGACAATACTAATTTTATACTCTAACAATGTTAGGAGGGTAGCCACCTTTATTATTATAATATTATAGTATTATTTATAGGTTGGGAAGCTAAGGTAGAAAAAGCTCAGGAACATGCCCAGTTGGCAGAGCCAGGAGAGGCTCATCCCAGATTATCTGGCCAGAAGGTCCCAGTGTCTCATTTTAAAATTTCCAGATCCCAGGAAAGTCAAAAGAACAGGCTAATGAACTCACATACGCCCTTCACCTCAATGCACTTGTTGTTAATATTTTGCTATATGTGCTTTCTCCCTTCTGTATCCATAGCTTGCAGAATCATTTGAAAGTATGTTGCAGAAATGTTCATTAAATGCTGCAGTTTGCCCTGTTGTACGCTCGCCCCTAACTATATGCCTTGTCAGAACAAAGACATTCTCTTACATACACAGTCATCTCTCTTTCTTAGTCATATTACAGTGTTACCCAATGTTCTCAAGTTCTCCAGTTTTACTATGTTACTCAGCTCTTTCGCTGGCTCCTGAGACATAAAGATGGCGTGAATGTGGGATGACGCTCACAGAGAGCCTTCACACCGGGGTGAAATGAGACAGAGTCTCAGAAAAGTGCTCTCCGGGTCACGTGGTGATCGCTCTTCCCTTAAGAGGCCTTCCTCCTCATCAGGAGATGCGAAGGGCCCGAAAGGTGGTCCAGAGCCAGGCCAGTGATGAGACGTGGTCAGCGTCAGGCAAGGGTGAGAGTATTTCTTCATACCGGCGGTAAGCCTTACGAAAGACCAGTTTGCATATGTAAGTGCCGCCGAAGGCCCAGCAGGAAGAGCTCATTAAGGCCTTCCCGCTGCCGTGCTTTAAACCAGTTCTGTCGCCCGCCCGGGGTGTGGATCTATGAATATGTGCCCTACAAAGACTACTCGGGAAGTCCTTGGAATGGAGGGGGGTCGACGAAGTCGACGTCTTCGCTTCACAGGTTTCAGTACACGTCGTGCACCGCGATTCAAATCTGAGAGTTTACATGGTGTGTGCCCTTTGTCGCTCAGGCGCAGTCCCGACGCCATGTTGAATCCTAACTCGGGGTTTCCGTTTGCTGAGACTGCACTTCCGCCCTGAGCGCAGTTCCAGGCCGCTTTCCCGGAAGAGCGTCGCATTTAGGGCGCTGCGAGAACGTTGCCCCCTTGCCCTTGGTGCTGGGCATGTGACGTCATCATTTTGAGCCCCTGCCTTTTGGCTTTCGCTCATCAGCCTGTTCATCCCTTAATTTGAAGAGGTTTTGCTTTTCTTCATTCACTCTCAAGAATACTCTGAGTTTGGTTCTTGCTGTGTAGAATTTCTCCAAAGCACATACTCATTGTGCTGAGCTCTACTGCCCGGTATAGTTTCAGGTTATCTGCGGTGATTAAGAGGGTTGGTTTTTTTTTTTGTTTTGTTTTTTTAAACTTATAATTACAATTTTGGGGAGCTGGGTTAATAAAAACACCATCTATCCCCATACTCTGGGGGAAGTAAGATGTTTTGCTGTGCCCTGTTTTTCATTCACTGCAAAACACTTACGAAGTTGAAGTAAGTGCACTTGACTGCTCTGTAATATGAGATTAAATTTGGGAAAGAACAGTCACCAAAACGGACTCCATATTTACTAATATATGAAATGCATTTTGCCAAAGTATGAATTTGTATTTTGTAAACTTTGAAATCTTCCCAAAGAGCAAGGCACTGGTAAGATTTTATCTTTACAGAGCTATACTTCCTGCCATGATTTAATTTTTTTTCCTTTAATGTACTAACTCCTATGCAAAATGTATTTTGGGAAATTTGACTCAACCATAAGATCCCTTTAACTCTTTGCTCAGACTGCATTGGGAGAAATGCTTTCATGTCATGAGAGACTTCCTCAATGAATCCCTGGGAAGGGTTCCTGGTGGGTGCCGTGTCAGGGGTGGGGGCATGGAGGAGATAGTGCCATTTTCATTGATTGAGGCATGGTTCCCATACCAGAACATTCCACCTTGTACGCATGACTCGGGAATCTGGTGAATGTAGTTCTATAACCATCACAGCCATCCCGTTTTGGAGCGTTTTTCTCACCCTCCCAAGTTCCCTGTGTCCATGCACAGTTAACCCTCCCCAGGCGATCGCTGGTCTACATTTTTGTCTCTATAAATTCCTGAAGTTAAATGTTGGCAAAAACTTAAAAAGGAATGTTTAAAAATTTTCTGTCCTTTACCTTAGGAAGAATTTTATTTAGCATACTGTGTACATCTTAGTGAAATTGACAGGACAGGAACAGACAGTGCCTAATGGTGGCAGCTGGGAAGAATCTTGACACCCATTAAGTGTGTGCTCTCAAGTTGGAATATTTCTGTCCTGAGCTGACCGAACCATCTTTCTCAGCGAACACTAATTGGAAGTGACTGTCCCTGTCACGTGGCCATAGTCTCAAGGTGCAGAGGAAGTTCCAAGGACTCCAAAGCTCTCATGTCTAGTTCAATAGTCGTTTGCTAAGGAAAACGACCTTCTTCGTTCTGTATCTGCAGGTACAGCTTAAAGAAGCCATCGAAGAGCTCCCTGGTAAAATGGATACGGAATTAGCAGAATCCGGATCAAACTTCAGCGTCGGACAGAGACAGCTGGTGTGCCTCGCCAGAGCTATTCTCAGGAAGAATCGGATATTGATCATTGACGAAGCAACGGCAAATGTGGATCTAAGGTACAGAGCTGAGTTCCCTGTAACCCAGAGTCCGCATTTCGAATGCGGTAAAATGAGACACATTTCATGATGGCAAGGTGTTTTTCTAAGCGCTTTCTTTGCCCCAGGGATACCCCTCGATAACAATTCTGGCAAGCAGAGGGAGAAACCAAAACATGTCATATATGGTGTTGATGACATTATTAAACACCCTAAGAATGCTAGATTCCTAAATTCAGCTCCTCCTAGTTTTAAGCAATTTGAAGGGAAGAATATCTTTCATTTTTAAATGAAAAATAGTAAATTTTAAGTAGACTTTCTACGTAGATTTTAAAGAATAAGCTCTTGCTTCAGGTACCGATTTCTAAAACCTTTATACAAATATCATATGTTCTCTTTAAGTCTTAAGTCTGCCTTTACTGAACTAAATTCAACTTCTTTGATTCTAGAACTGATGAGTTAATACAAAAAAAAATCCGTGAGAAATTTGCCCAGTGCACTGTGCTGACCATTGCACACAGGTTGAACACCATTATCGATAGTGACAAGATTATGGTAAGACTGTGGAATTCCAGTTGTTCCTGTTTCTGTTCATTTTCTCAACTTATCCTTTCTTGTTAGGCTGGACGGAAATCTACACTAAGTTAATTTTCTGTTAATTTTTCCTCCCATCCTTGACAATAACTCACGTACCTAACTACACATTCAGAATGTGCTATTAAATGATATATCCACCGATTCCATATTTTCATGCTTAAAGCTTATTCGTATTGTGATTTTTATTTAAGATGGTCAACCGTGAAAATATTCCAAATCCAAGATACAGCTTCATATTACATAGTGACAAAACATAGTCTTTTATGCTGTGTCGCCATTGTTTCAGCAGTTTGGATTCCCTTAATCAAAAGTTTAGCCTTGCATTTGGGCTACCGGGGATTGTTGCATATGGCTGCAGAATTTCTCAGCTGTCGGGATGTTCACAAGCTGTGTCCTCAAAGGGGAGTCTCTGGGGAGAAAGGGCCTAGTCAGAAAAGCAACACATTTCAACAGAAGGATTTAACATAGGAAATTTGAGCTATAGGATTGGAAGGCTGGAAGAGGGAAAGAAAATACCAGGGTGATAATTCTAGAACGCAGCTGCCATGCCCCCAGATGGATCTCCAGACTGAGGAGCTGGGAGGAAAGCCCCCAAAGGGCCAGGGAGACAAACAGCCAGCCAGTCCTGTCCGCAGTAGATGCCAGCACTGCATGTGGCAGGCTCCGAGCCTCGGTCTCTGGATATGTTTACTGTCTTCTTCCCGGTGCCGTTGGCTCTTTCTTGCCTAGTAATTCAGTCTTTTCTTTCCTTATTTGTATTTCCTTTGTTCCTCCCTTCCTTTTCTCTTTCCCTTCTTTTTCCTCCTCTCTCCCTCTTTCTTTTTTCCTGTTACTTCCTCACATTCAGTAGATCTCAGAATGTGGCTTTATACAATGAACAAGAAATCATCCCTCAAAGGAAAAACCTTTGGCTGCAAACAAGCCCAAAGAATGTAAGCTTTTTTCAGGCTAACCCCAGCTGTGGCAATGCACAGATTGATAGTAGATACCAGTGTCCAGTGATGCTCTGGTTAGTTGTGAAGAAGTAGATTGGTAAGGAAGGCCTGCGTAGTGCAGCAGAGGCAACAGATGAAGTTAGCCAGTGGTCCTTATGCTCCATACAAACCCGGTTCAATGATCAGTAATAAGTGAGTCATAATCAGTAATAAATGACCAGTAATTAATATCCAAACTTCCTTATGTCCAGTGGTAATGGAGCTGTCTCTTACGACTTCCTGGGTGGTTTCTGCCCCCACT
The DNA here is from genome assembly GCA_004026765.1 of Micronycteris hirsuta. Lineage (NCBI taxonomy): Eukaryota > Metazoa > Chordata > Mammalia > Chiroptera > Phyllostomidae > Micronycteris > Micronycteris hirsuta. The sequence goes on from PVJI01001696.1 coordinate 12,107, forward strand.
CAACTTCTCATGCTTTGTCAGCTGGGATCATCAGCAGGGACATTAAGAAGATACCAGACTGTCAGCGTCGAAGTGGTCCCTTTTGCCTGTCACTCTCCAGAGTTGGATGTATGGAGGAGTGAGGTCTGGCGGTATATACCCCAGGAGTCAGGGGCCGCCAACTGAAAGGACGTTGTCTTTTTTTAAAAGATGCTTGCTTATTTATTTATTTATTTATTTATTTATTTATTTATTTATTTATTTTTAGAGAGGGGGAAGAGAGGGAGAAAGAGAGGAGGAGAAACATCAATCAGTTGCCTCTCGTATGCACCCCAACGGGGGGCCCAAAACGCAACCCAGGCCTGAGCCTTGACCAGAATCAGACCAGTGACCTTTTGCTTTGCGGGTTGATGCCCAGCCAACTGAGCAACACCAGTCAGGGCCAAAAGGGTGTTTTCGGCTCCAAGCAGTGCAGCTGGTCATCTGGACTGGAACCTCGCAGCAGGGGACGGGCCACCCCTGCAGACTTTGGTGAGCAGCCGTGTGATGTTCCAGCATTACAGCCCAGAGACCTCTTAGATTCCAGAAACATCGTTCAGTGTCCAGCATTTTGTGACCTTGAATGGCAACTCGAAAAGAACCTTTTATTTCTGCTCTTTCACCCGTCGCTTTGTTGTTCTCCTCTCTAGCATTGTGTTTCTCAGACTGTCCTCTGGAGCCACCTTCTCCCACAGTAAATGAATGATGTGACATTTCAGTCATTGCCGGGCTTTAGACACGGTGGCAGAAAGATGGCTTCATCTCCAGCTTAGCTGGGGGCGTGGGGTCTCTTCAAATTAAGTCTCTGCTCCTAAATGTACCATATAGATTTATTTTTTTGTTTTTAGTATTATACTATTGATGGTAACAGCTTCCTTTTATTATTTGGTACCTAGAAATACTGTCTGTGGAATGCATGGTTGGCTAGGGAAACAGGAAGGAAGGACAGACTTTGGCAGACTTTTTTTTTTGGTCACTCCCAAAACTCATCCATCTGAACTTGACCCACAGATTCTTAACCCGTCAGCTTTGTTGCTGTTACCAAGATGTGTCCATTTGTTTAATGCTGTGCTTACCAGTATCTGCTAGTAAATTTCAAGAACCTTCCATTTTTCTGTTTTGATCAATGTCTGTTCAAGTTCTTAACGTGGTTTTACGAAGTCATTTAAAGCCCTGCCCCTCCCTACCTCTCCAGCCTTGTCCCACCTTCCTCTCTATAGTTACAAATTTGTTGTTCGTCTTTTGGTTCTTCAAAGGTGCTGCTCTCTCTCACTTTGGCCCTCTCTCCTCGCTGCGTGTCGGTGGCTTAGACAGAGGTGGCAGCAGTGGAGATGGGGAGGTGGTTGGCCTCGGGGTGGGTAATGAGGTAGAGCCAGGCAGACGGTGTGATGGACTGAATGTGGGATATGAGGCAAGCGAGAGAATCAGTGATGGTTTCTAGGTGCAGGGCCAGCGGGTCAGAATGAGGGAGAAGCCTATTTGAAGACAGGACAGGCAAGGACTCCCTCTAGAGCACGTGACCTTTGCCATGACTGAGCGTGGTTTCTGCGGTGGCCCTTGCATTTCTCCATGTAGCTCCCCTTCCCACTCTGGACTCCAGTCGTGGGAGACCTTTAGTGTAGGACTGTCTGACCACAAGGCCCTCAGTGCTGTCACGGGTCGTGTGTGTGTGTGTGTGTGTGGAGGGGTCCGACCAGGAGATGTCAGTGCGGCCACTTACTTGCACTTTGCTCAGAGCTGGTTCCTGTGGCTGACTCCTTTATAGGGGACGGCAGGATTAGACCTCGAGGGACTCAAGACATCCTTTCCCTAGCTTCCGAGTTGAGGGATTGTTCCCTCTGCCCCGTCCACCCCAGGTGTAAGCCCTCTGCTTCATTCTAGAGCTTCTGAGTACCTATTGATTCTCAGCAGGGTGAAACACCATGAATAATGTTCTTTCTGGAGCCTCTGCTCTTTGATGCAATTTCTTCTTCTTGCTTTCTTTAGAAATACCTATTTCCTTTCCAGGAAACAAGTGATCTGTCTCTTCTGTTATTTAAAAGGTTTAAGGACATAAAGACAAGTCAATGGGCTGCAAAGCCTAATGCTTCAGAGGGCAGGCGGCCAGCCCGGGAGTGGCTGGGGAAGTGACAGATGCTAATGAAGGGCATAACCAACAGTGTTGTCATCATAAAGTCGTGTAATTGCAAGTGCTTAAGGTGTCATAATTACATTTCGTTGCCCTTGTGAATACTTCAGCACAAAGACGGAGGGATATGGTTTTGTTTACTGTAAGTAAATCAAACAAAAGGCTTGTTGGGCAACAACTGTGACCTAATTAATAGCTTTGTTTATGTGTTGGCTCTCCAAAGGGATTTTTACCCAGTTTGGGTTCATTAAGCGTCATTAATGTATTAGGCTTAGAATTCTATTTTACAAAGATGTTCTCTCAACTTTAACTTTATTAAACATGATGTCGTTGTAATGACAGCTAATTTAATCTCCCTCCTTTGCTCAGTTGCCACAAAACAGTGGAGCAAGACAGACACATTAGAAATCCTCTTTCTCCTAATACTCAGCAGTCTCTCTGCATTGAAGATGGCCTCTTTGCCGTAGTTTTTAGGATTAACTGGTTGCTTGGGACCTGTTTCCAGCCAAATAGCACAGCTTTCTCCCCCAGACGCCCTACACTCCAGTCTTTATAATACCCTGGGATTCTCCCTGGGAATGTGAGCAAGAGAAGCCTGTGCAAACCTGTAGTTGCGCTACCCATGGTGTTGCCCATGGCCAGTGTTTTCACTGTCGGTGGCTAGAGAATTCTTTGGGATTGAACCAAAACGGGATGAAGAAACTCAGATTCCACCTCTTCTGCTCATAGGCCATCTTACGGTTTTAGAATCTTTACCTCTCTCCCCCAAACGCAAACTTCTTCTGTAGTCGTTTCCCCTGTGGAAATCAAAACTGGAAACTGTGTAACATGCCCACCTGGAAAAGCACAAAAACAACTCAGAGCTAGTTAGAGTTTTACTGAAATTCTAATTTTCATCTTTCTGGCACTTTTCTTTAATAAGCTGACATGGCCACAGTAAGAACGCGGCAGAAGAGAACAGCCCCTTCGAAAATAGGCCAAGCGGTTTTATTCACGTTTTCAGAGAGAGCAAAATAACTAACGTGACATGGAAAGCGCAATCTGGGAGAAAAAAGACTTTACGGGGGAAGGGGCTTGCAGCTGCCAGCAGGAGCATTGAGGGAGCCGCTGTGCGGGTCACTGTGACCTTGTCTGCATCCTCCTCAGGTGAGAAGAGTGACTTCCATGTCCAGACCTAAGAAAGGATGTTGAGTAAAACTTGCCACACTCTCTTGCCACCGAGGAAATCACAGGCACCTCTTTTACCAACTAAGGGACTCAGTTTGCAAGTAACCGTCCCTGTGCCCCCTGTCCCCTGGCAGCCAGAAGCAGGCCTCTGAAACCCAGACCCTCCCCCACCCCACCCTGCCTCAGTGTGCCCGGTGGGATCTCCCTTGATTGCGGGTCACCATGTGGAAAGCTGTCCTGAGCACCTTTCCCATCATCAGGCGCTTCCTCCGCCCTGCACTGCCCTCCACCTCTCCCCGCAGCCGCCCCGCTGTCACCCAGGGCATCCTGCCAATTAAAATGGATTAAACTGTTTTGCAATGGGTCCATTTAATTTCTATATCTAGGACAGCTGCTTGGAATATTTGCAGATACACCGGCCCAATAAACACATCTTCATTTAGCTTATGTAACTCCCTGACTCATCTACCATAATGTGTTTTTCCTTAACCTACTAGAGAGCGGCAAGCAGTTTGGGGTTGGCGTTCCTGGAGAGATCCCGGGGCCGTGGGATTGCTGCCACGTCGACCTGAGCGTGTGGTTTAGTCTGTAGTTTCACTCGGGTTACAGGAAGGCTGGAGACACAGCAGGAGATTTCAGGAGCCTTTTCTTATAGGCAGAAAGGAAGTAAAAATAAAAATTCAAAGTTATACCTCTTTATCTGTACAAAAAGGAAATAGATAGTTGCGTTATGCGTACTTGTTCTTCAAGGTCTAGAATCTGTGCTCCAACCAGCAAACGCGAAGACGAAGCGGGCAGAGTGCCGGTCCTGGCCTTGCGTCAGCCGCACCCAGGGCAGCTCCCCTGGCTTCTGGAGTCAGCCTCCGTGGCGCCGACTTCTCTTTTCTCTTTCCCGATGACTTGCTAGAAAGGAGTTTCAGTCTCCATCCTCCACCCTCCTCTGTGTCTCCCTCACTTTTTCTTTCCCACTTGCCCATGGCCATCAACCTGAGGCACTCAGTCCTCCGAGTCTGTATCCCTTGCCCTACAATCCCTATATATTGTGCTGCATTAGACAGCCACACTATTTCCATCCTTGCCCTTGCCTTGTATTCTTGCCAGACAACACCACTGGGCAGTCACCCCATCATGCCCTGAACTGAGTTTGCTTTGCATGTAACTTTCAGCCAGCATGCATTGGGTGCCTGTCACTCAGACAATGCCAGGGCCTGGAGATGCCGCTGTGGACGAGGAAAACCACAGAACCCTGCCCTTACGGAGTTTCCTGGTCACCTCCAGCCCTCTTGGCCCACAGTGCTGCCTGCGTCTGAATTGACCACCATCCACCCACCCTGCTTTCTGTGTGTTCAAGTCTCTCCATTCTTCATGGCCCAGTTCACTGGTCTCCTTCCTGAAGCTCGTCCTCAGGACCTCTGGCCAGAGGCCATCCCCTCTGCAGCTTACCTTCTTCTTGTGCTTTTTTCCTTGCACTATAAACGCTTGAGGACTTTTTTTCCTCTCTTCCTTCAGTATAGGCTCCCTAAAGGCAGGGGTTGTGACTTGCCCTCCTCCGCCCCTTCCACAGCAAGCTAGCTTAATCACACACATGCAGCTAAGGACGCAGTAAGTGTTTGCCAAATAAATTTGGGAATTAATGAAAGTTTACTTAAATTTTTCTTAAATGTGTTTGGCCATGTGTTACTTGCTCTTGATGAATCCTGATAGTTTAATAAAATCAGTTTTCTTTTCCTGTGAGTATATACCAGGCACATAGTAAATCATTTGAGCCTTGAGTATAATAAAATCGCAGTGGAAAGCGGATAGGGGAAATGCTCATGTTTATAGGTGTATTTTCTTAAATTATGCAAAGTTAATATAAGATAGCATCCACATGGAAAGGAATCTGAGAAAATTAAATGTTAAAATTCTCATCTCCCTTATTTTACTTCTGATACTAAAAATAAATACATACTTTACTGTTGATAATAAACTGTATTTCTCTGGGTACTCACATGGAAAGGAAAGAATACAGGTTCAGACCTGGGTTTGAATCCCAGCTCTGCCATCTACGGATTCTGCAGCCTTGGCCAGTGATTTAACTTCATGGCACCTCAGCCTTCATCTCTGGCGGTGAGCTTTGTCATGCTCATCTTCGAGTCTCCCATTCCTAAAACAGTGCCCTGGTATTAGGGACTCGCTGACTACTTCCTGGATGGGTGGAAGGGAGCGGGGACAGAGGGAAGGGGGAAGGGAGGGAAGAAGGAAAGAAGGAAGGGAGGGAGGAAGGAAATTTCGCATTGTCTGTATTTGGAGAATTAACAATGATGACTGTAAAAGCATGTGGCACAGCGCATGCTCAACCCATATCTGTTTGTATTTTCCTTTTCACACTCACTGCTGTGTTCGTAATGGTTGATTTTACTGGTCACAAGGTAGCCATGCTCTTCGTTACCTTGCGTGTATGTGCCCGGGCTTCTCACCCCACAGGTCTCGTGAGCTCCTCCGTTTGGGGCTATACTAAAGCAGTTCGTTTCTAAGACACAGTATTTTGTCTTAATGCATATCAAAAGAGCATGAGAGGGGCATATTTGTTTTACATTTTTAAAGCATTTCTTCCCAAAGTTAACATTTAATTACCAAACTTATAACAAATCTCCACCGTTAAGTGCCCTGCTGCAAAATTGAAAACTCCCCTTATGGAATATAATACATGGCCATGAAATCGCCGACACGTCTAAGGCTCCAAAGATTTTGACCAAAATGATCTTTCTGTCGTTTATATTGTAATGTGACTGCTTTGTGAGCGCGCTCGTTTTTCTGCAGCTCTGCCGCTTTGCATACTGGCCGGTTCTGAGGGACCTCGTCTCAGAGGCGACCCTGCGTTTTCAGACAACATGCCAGAAAATGGAAAGATTTGCTATTCGCTCAGATTTGATTACATAGGAAGTCAGACAAGGAGGAAATACCAGTAATACCTCCGTTAAAAATTATGCGATGTCTTGCCTGGTTGGTGTAGCTCAGTGGATTGAGTGTGGGCTGGGAACCAGAGGGTCCCGGTTCGATTCCCAGTTGGGGCACATGCCTGGGTTGCGGGCCAGGTCCCCAGTAAGGGCCATGTGAGAGGCAACCATACATTGCTGTTTCTCTCCCTCTCTTTCTCCCTCCCTTCCCCTCTCTCTGAAAATAAATAAATAAAATCTTAAAAAAAAAAATTATGTGACATCTTTATAGCCAAAGAACTCATTTTCCACCAACGGTGTGTATGTGAAGTGGTGATTTTTTCAAGTTCACTTGTTGCTTTTGCATAAAGTTTTTCATTGTATGAAGTAATTCGATTTACTTATTTACCAAGCCTTTAGCATGAGAGAGACGTGTATTTTAAAACTGCGTTTTTTCCCTCCACGTCGGGAGGACTGGTTATTCTCTATAATGCTGTGCTTAAGTAAATTACACATTCAGGGCATCTAAATTGTCATGCCAAATTATAGGACATTTTAATTGTTATGTGGACGTGACAGATTCAATTATTCCTGAACTCTTTTGAGAAAGCTGCCCTTAGCAGTGATTCCCAGTAGTAAACAAAAGAGCAACAGGAAAATGCCCTTTATAAGAGACTTAATAAATGTTTCCCATGAAATACCACAGGACAGCCCTGACTGGTGTGGCTCAGTTGGTTGAGCGTCATACCACAAAGCAAAGGTTGCAGGTTTGGTCAGGGCACGTGCCTGGGTTATGGGCTTGGTCCCAGATCGGGGCACAGGGCATGTACCAGAGACAGTCGATTGATGTTTCTCTCCCTCGCTCCCTCCTTTCCCCTCTCTCTAAAAGTAAATAAATAAATAAATACATTTTTAAAGAAAAAATACCATAGGACAGAATTAACTGTAATTCCTCAGTGTGGGAAAACAGTCTGTGTCCTGCTTAGATTTTCAGTATATTCTCTGAAGATAAATTCACTCTAAATGCAGCCTAAATGAAGAACTAAGTGCCACTTCACATGAGAACCGCTTTCCTAGGTACCTCATTGGAGCCACTTGCTTCAAACTCTTTTTTTCCCCTTTCTGAAGCCATTAATCAAGATCCTAATAAGTAGAAATGCAGAGTGAAGAGCCCCTTCCTCTCCCTTTCAGTCTCCGTTGGGCACAGTAATGAGCAATAGAACGGCCGGAAGGCGGCAGCTGCCGAAAAGGGGCAGAGGGAAGCGGGGAAAGGTAACTGTGGAAACAGGTAGTTGGACCTCAGCCGTGCAGATGGGGGTGCCCCTGCGTGCTGAGTGGGCCCTATCATTGGAATTTGGAGTTCAGTTTCTCAATTGCTTCTTTAGTCTTAGCCAAAGAGAAAATTGGATTTCTAGAGAGTTCTTCTGTGCAGAGCCAGTATGCTAAAGCTGCTTAGGTAGCAGCTCTTTGGCCAGCCGTTCACTCGCAGAATAATAAACTACAACCAGAGCCACTGTCAAGATGCACATTCCTCTCGGTGGCAGGGGCCCCAGAGGGGTTTTCTTCTCCAAATGCTGCTCAGGCTCCATCAAGCCAGCTCGACACCTAGTTTGCTGTCAGGTCACCGCCATCTGGTTTGTATGACATTGTCCTACTGTTCAGATAAATTGAGTTCAATTTTCTTAAATCAAGAAACTTCCCAACTCTGAATATACGAAGAATTAGCCCTCAAAGCTCAGAGTCTGAGAGCTAAACACACTAACTAATGAAAACAACCCAAAAGGCCATTGGCAGAATATAAAAATGCCACAGGACTGCTGAGTGCCCATAATCATAGTCTAAAACACTCGGTTTCTCCCTTTCCTATAACATTATAATAATAAAAGGTCGGGTTAGGCCTTTGTCTGCCTAGTAAAACAGGGTAATCACACCATTTAAACACCCGCCAGGCCTACCACCCAGATAGACCCTCCCTATTCTCCCTCTCCTGCCCCTTTCCGAAATATTGTCTGAGTTATAATATGTTACTGCACAACATTGTGTGCTAATGGGTTCTTTCTGCTGATGAACAGGTTTTGGATTCAGGAAGACTGAAAGAATATGATGAGCCCTATGTTTTGCTGCAGAATAAAGAGAGCCTCTTTTACAAGATGGTGCAGCAACTGGGCAAGGCCGAAGCTGCTGCCCTCACCGAAACAGCCAAACAGGTGAGCGCACCGCAGGGAGGTGTAATTAGAGTTCGTCTCCAGGGATCCCTCCTCACAATCTGGCACCACGGGCTACGGTAACGAGCACTCTGTGCCCTTTTCAATTATAAGCCTCCAGAGACACAGCTTCATGGCTCAGTCTTAACAACACGTCCCGGGTTGAAGTCAGGTCTGCTGAGAATCGGCAGGCGCGGCAGGCCGGGGTATAGGGTGTGTGCGTGCCCACGTGTGCCTGAGAGACAGATTTCGGGCTGCGCTTTTCCCATGTTCGGACGCTTTGGTCAGAGTCTCGTACCGCACCGAACACTCCCATTTTACAGACCCGTTGCGTTTCATTTGAATTGGTGCTTGGCGCCTTTGAGATGCAATGCGGTCGAAGTACCTCTGGGAAACTGGAGAGTTTGGGGGACAAAAATGCAGACTATTGTTTGTGAGATCCAGAAAGGTCTCCCAGGAAAGTGGTAGGCATGCTCTAATTATCGACCGTATTAACCAGAAATGGAGAAGAGCAGAGATACTCAGCTTCCACGGTTGGGTGATTACTACGGTGAGCCAGGGGGGCGAGGCCCTGCCACTTGAGTGCTGCGCCCTGGGATACAGGTTCTGCTATCGTGCCTGTTTGAGAGGCTGAGACTTTGAGAGGGAAAGGAAATCGCCCAGGGTTTCATGGCTCCCTGAACCTTCAGCAGAACTGGAGTTAAGCCCTAGGTTTCGGGAGGACGTGGTCTGTGTTCTGAGCTTTCTCCGAGTACTTACATGGTGTGGGAATATAGGGAAGCTGTGCTTGGATGATGATTTTTAATTTCTGAAATTCACACAGAGCCTTCATTTACTACGTCGTCTCCCAGTCAAAGCTTCTCCCCAAGATCTGATGGATCCTTTGGGGGCCCCTGTATAACCTAGTCACAGAAACAGCCAGGAATCTCACAAACCCTTTTGTTCTTTGCCATCAGGCATTTTACATCAAAGAGGTGTGTGCCCACCTAAGCATCAGCGTCTCCATTTTAAAAATTGGTTACATGTTATCAAGGTGTTCAGTAATGAGAAAAGATCATAGAATTTTAGGTAGGCCCAGATAATAATAGCTCAGCACTCTTATTTTACAGATGAGAAAGCTAAGGCCCCTTAGGAGGAAGGTGGTGCTATCTATCTATCTATCGATCGATAGCTACATCTGTATCTATCTATCTATGTGTGTGTGTGTGTGTGTGTGTGTGTATATATATATATGTAACTAGTGCTACACTAGTTTGTGTTAAACACAGAATTATCCATAGAAATCTCTTCTTTTGGTGAATGTTTTCATTCAAGTGTAGCATATGTACAGAAAAGCACGTAGGTTCATGGCGTTGGGAATCTCGTGATTCCGGGCCCAGTAATCTTAGACCTAAGCGAACAGTACTAATGGTACATTTGTGTCATTCTTGACAATCTATTCCCTGTAGTTCTCACACATGTGACTTCACTTCCTCCTCGCGGTGGTACTTTCTTACCCCATTTCATGGGTGAGGAGACTGGGTCACAGCGCCGGCCAGCGGAGAGCGGCAGGGGGTTGTGGGCTGCCACTCCAGGTTCTGCTTACCGTGACCGGTTTGGAAAGGCTGCTCCTTGTCTCTTGTGGCGTCCTTCCAGTTCCCATGGTGGCGGATCACAACTCTTGGATTTCGGTCCTACAGTGGCTCAGGTCACTCCTAGGAAAAGACACGAGGAAATACATGTTTTGGTTTTCATCCCGGCTGAACACCTTCTTGGCGTTCTTTCTGTACGCGCTTGGTCCTCTTGGGAGACACACCGCCAGACTGTCAACTAAATGTGCGAGCATCAGCCAGCAGTTCATTGTTCCAAACTAACACCGAGAGGATCGGTAGCTAAATCAGCAAGCATTCACTCTGACAGATTAGAATTCATTCATTCGAAAAGAAAACCCAACACCTGGGAAACGTTACTTCAAAGTCACGTTTTCTGGACCGGGTAGGTGTGCCTGTGAAAACGGTGGTATGGGCGCTGAATCACTCGTGATCATGGTGTTGTAGAGAAAGTGCTTTTCGGAGACATAACGTGGGAGGGTACCTTAGTTTGCCGGGACTACAATAGCGAAGTGACACAGGATGAGTCGATTCAACAACAGCAGTTTATTTCCTCACCGCTCTGGAAGCTGGAGGCCGTTCTCCCCGGCTTGTTAAAGGCCAGCTCTCTGCATGTCTTCACGTGCTTTTTCCTCTCCGCGTGTCTGTGTCCTGACCTCCTTCTCTTATAAGGGCACCTGTCATATCAGATTAGGGCCCACCGGTATGACCTCGTTTTAACCTAATGGACCCTGTCTCCAAATACAGTGACGTTTGAGGTGTTGGAGGGTCAGGACGTCCACACGTACGTTTTGAGGGGACACAGTTCAGCCCGTAACAGAGGGTGAAGGCCTGTCATTCACTCTCTTACCTGACAAAGCAGACCTGCACTGAGGTTTCTGAAGTCCCTTTGTTCCCAGCGTTTGGCAGAGATGCTGTTTTATCTCTTCGTGGCATCACCAGATGCAACCCCAAAGTCACACACCCCCGTGGTCCTAGATTCTAGGCGCCTAGGCCAGTTGGAATAGTGAAAGGGGCTCGCACTCAGTAGCCAAATGGGCTGATACCCAGCAGACACCCAGCATCTCTGCCCTCAGTGGCCCCGCTTCCTCACGCTGTTCTGCCAGGATCGGACAAGAGGGAGCATGCTCGAGCGCTTTGATGAAGATGGAGCACTCCCCAAATGTAAAGGAAGGCTACCTGTCAATGAGAAGAGTTGGATCATTTTTTTTTAAGGCTGTACATTGAACTTCTCCTCTAATCACTAAAAGACGAATCCAAAGTTCTTCTAAGTAGCTTTAGAGACTCTAAATGATTGACCTTTAAGTATAATGATTAGCTTTTTAACAAATAGTACATTGAATGTCACAAAATCCAAAATCTTTACCTTTTAATTAGTTTTTAAAAATAAGTCACTCTGCCGCTGCCGTCGTCATGGCGCCTGTCCAGAACGGAGCCCCGGCACCAGGGACTGCCTCATTGGTGTTTCTCTGCGCATGTGTGGGCACTCTGGCTTTGAAGTGCAAGTGATATGCTGTTCTCTGTTTTGTTTTGTTTTTAATTTAATATTAGATGTCAAGTTGTACCCATGCGTATAGTTATCTCATCCTTTTCCATGGCTACTCAGTACCTTACGTTGTCGGGTATAATGCGCACCCACGTCTTTGGCCCAGACTTTCAGGAGAAAAAATCTTCCATTTTAATTTTTTAATTCAATTTTGTATGTATTTATTTACATTTAGATACTTGTTTTTCATATTGTAAAGGAATTTTAGCATTTATTTTTGAACATATTATGGTACAAGAAATTTTAAGTAACAAATAATTACAAAACACAAGAACACATACAAAGTATATCAGGTACTATGCATGTATAATGCACATCCTTACTTTTCCCACAAAAATTTGGGCAAAAAAGTGTACACCATACATGGCAAAATATGGTATGTATGCTTTCTCCTGCCCTACTCCCCATTTTTTCCTTCTAATTAACTATTAAGAGTTTTATGTTTTTTCCCAAAGAAGGAGCTCTCAAATTCATTTGATTTCATATTCTATCTTACAGTTTATCAATTCTGTGTCTGTCTTTATTCATTCCTTCTTTCTGTGGTTTATTTTATTGTTGTTTACTTCTTTGTGCATTTCTTTCTTTTCACGTTTATAAATATTTCAAGGCTGTGAACTGTTCTTTGAATATTGTTCTAGTTATATCTCACAGGTTCTGGTGTATACTGCTTTTGTCAGAGCTAAGTTTTTATATAGAGATTCTGCAATTTCATTTTGATTTCCTCTTTGGCCCAAGAAGTATTTGAGAAGGAGGTCTTTAAAGTTTTCTGGTGAATAAGAGCTTTTATGTTTGTTTTCTATTTTCCTCATCAGTGTTGACTTTCATTGCCTTGTGATCAAAAAAATGTTGCCTGCACTATTTCCATTCAGAAACAGTGTGTATAATGTTAATACTTTTTGTGTCCTTGTATATAAGCAATTTTCGTGAATATTTTTCAGACACTTAACACATTTCATACCACATAGAAATCTCTAAGACATACGCCAGGGACCACAGGTTTTTGGGCAAACTGCACGTTAATGAAATCATCTTGTGATGCAGTCCTTAACAGATGGCGCGCGAAACACGAGAAAACTCGTGAGTGGTATGAAAAGTGTTAAAAAGAGGAACTACTGTCTGTTTGGGGAAGAGAGTTTAATAACTTTAATTAGATCTACTTAATGTGTGATTGCCTCTCGCACACCCTCTACTGGGGACCTGGCCCACAACCCAGGCATGTGCCCTGACTGGGAATCGAACCCGTGACCTTTTGCTTTGCAGACCGGCACTCAATCCACTGAGCCACACCAGCCAGGGCTCACTATGAGTTCTATTTTCTACTTTAAAAAATGTTTTCTACTATTTTAAAGTGCCTTTCTTTGACTTATTTAATGTTCCTGGCCCTGAATCCAAGCTGGTTTAAAACTGAAACAGAGTCCCCTGCTGTCACTTTCCTTCATTTTCCAGGAATGTCCTTGATTAAAGATATCAAACTGTAGATGTGTCTTCTGCGAATGGCATGTAGTTAGGCTTAGTTCTGAGATTTAATCTTAGCGTTTTTTTTAAACAGATGACTTTAGTCCATTTACATTTATTTAGATGACAGGTATGTTCTTTGTTCTATCATGTTCGTTATACTTTCAGTTTTTAGTGTGTTTTTTTTTTTAAGCTTTAAATCCGTGGCCTGTAATTTTTGGGTTTTTGCATATTGCTTTCTGTATGTTTTTTCATTTCTTTTGGGGTACTTTATTTCTTTCTTATTATTTGACTCCACTGACAACCAATGACAACATATCTTCCCTCTCTTTGTTTTACCACCGAGTTTTAGTTATTTAGTTTTCTTCTATTCACCTTCAAATCTTTAAAAATACTTGAATCTTTATCCTATTGCTTGTTTTAAATATGAGTTTATCCATCTCTTGGTTGGCTAAAGTTTGGGTTGCGATCCATCAGTGGGACTGTGAGATCCATTTAGTCTGTCGTGAACAGGGTGTTTTAAGAAATGAAATAGGGAAGAATGGAATGGGAAAAAAATAACAATGAATCCTTCATAGTCATAGTAAATATTTCGTGAAACTCCTTTCAGTACAGAGAAGTACAGGTATAGATAGTGAATTTGTGCTGCGTCTCGATGTAAAGTGGAAGGTAGATAGGGTGGTAGTGGCGGTAAAAATAAAAGGTTGAAAATCAATGCCCTTTACCATCTTAAAGGAGGGTTCGCTGGAGTTGGAATCCTTGGCTTAACATACATATGGAATATGTGTCTGCTACATTTCTCATTGAAATGTTCCGGTTATAAAATTTCTGGGTCATCTTTGCTTGGAGGTCTTCTAGCATTGTTTATTCGCGTAGAGAAGTCTGTGGCCCAGTTAGACATAATTTGATCTTTCCTAGGATATCAGTGCACTTCGGTCTCTAGATTCAAGTCTTCTTTTATTTCTGGAAGTTTACTTGAATTATATCTTTGAACTTCTTATTTGATTCTCTTCTGTATCACATGTGTGTTATCTGTCCCTTGTCTGTTTTGTAAAGCTATTTTCTCCTTGATCCTGTATTAATGTCCAGTTATTTTGCTTACTTTCTCAATCCTCTTCTCCATGTCTCATTCTGTTCTTTGTTCTTCCTCCCCCCGACGCCCCGCCCCCAGCAGTGACTAATCTCCTTTGTGCTGCCTTCTGTAGAGCTTTTCACTGCTTGGGTGTTTTCATTTTTCTCTTCCCTTTCACCTTTGGCCTCTGCCAACTCATACTTCATTATCATTATCTTCCGTTGCTGTGCCGTGTTTTCCCATTCTGCCGGATCTCAATTGTCCACAGATTGGTTCTTCTACTACATTTTCTTTGACTGTATTACATATATTTTTCATAGTTTTCACCTGTTCAATAAGTAAGTATTTGTCCGTCATGAGCTTGTCTTGTTCCTTTTCCTCACGTTTTATTTCTGTGTTTTGTAGATCCTGCACCACATCTTTTGCAGTATTATTGTAAAAGGCCCTACTACTGGCCTTTGAATTAAGCGAGTTTTTCCTAGACCATGTATTTGCAGGATAATTGTGGCTAGGACATTACTTTAGACTAAAGAGAATTCTCTCTGCTCGACAACAAAGCTCCTTGTGATTCAGAAGAAGAATATGGGAGTGTGTGCACGTACGAGCAAGGGAAAAATTGAGGATGTGCGTTCATTTAGCCGGCCCTCCTCCCCAGCTGCAAAGATGTGCAGTTATGATGCTCATTGCATTTTATAGTCTCTCTGCTCCTAGGGCCTTACCAATATGCGTGCTTCAGGGAGAGATGATGATTCTCTATGGTTCCTCCTGGACACACCTTTTTTGGAATTCGCCAGTTAGTTGGAGAGCTGTGCTGTCCCATGATTGGTGAGGTCTGTTCCCATCGGTCCCCTCTCTGTCTTATCACAGCCCCGTTGGATTCCGTTGCATACGACAGCTTTTCAGAATATTTTGCCATTTGGGATTTCAGGTGGCTCCTGATTTCATCAAAGATGGATTTAAAAAAAAAATTTACAATATCCTAGCTGTTTAGGGTGGTTTCTGAGAGGGTATAGGGAGAGAAAAAATCTATTTCCATTACCTTAAAAGCAAAGTCCTCTCTAACTCTCCAGTACCTTTTGACTTTGATAATACGCATGCCAACATGTACACCAAAGTCAGCCCCGTTTGAAAGATTAGTTGGAGAGGTACTGGCACTGAGCTTGGGCCATACAGTTCCAGGAGAACGAACTGACAGAGCTTTGAGCCAGAATTCAACACCAAATAAAGCATTCCTCATGAATATGATGTTAGCAAAAATGCTTCCCATTACCTGCACAGGGGAACTTTATTGCCCTGCCATGTTTAATAAGCTCTAATTCCACGATGGTGGCTTTATTGACGGTTTACACCTTAAACACTCCATATAGGTTCAGCCTATACTAGAGAAATTATAATGAACCAAACCCAAGAGAAGGAAGGGAAGAGGGACAAGAAACCAAACACTCACTGGTCTAACATCCTTCTGGCCCTGAACTTGAACTTGTTTGGCATCGTCTCCTTCAGTCTTCACAGGCCACTTTGATTGGCATTATCCCTTTTTGACAAATGGCAGAAGAGCCTCAGTAACTGCTCAGAGTCACTGGTTGGTGCTCCACTACTTCCGTAATCTCTTAACCACCGTCTTGCCTCCCGGGTTGCCACATTCACTGGATTAGACATGTCGGCGCTACAACTCTGGGACCCTGTAGAGTCAATATCAAAAGATCCACCGAAGGGCCTCCCAGATGCTTTGTTCTCACCCTCCAAGCGAGGCGATGCTGCTGCTTTCCGTGGGCTAAGGGGCCAGTGCTCCGAGCAGCACCGTAACCACACCCAGCATTTAACTCGGCGGGTTTTCAATGTGCAGTTTGTAGCCATTAATTAGTTCCTGTGAGGTAAGTCACTGTCTCATTTCCCAGATGAGGCAGCCAGGATGGAGAGGCGAAGCGATTTTTCTGGGATCGGCAGTGGGTCCCAGAACCGAGAGCTGCGATTGGCCCCTCCGTAGGCTTCCCCTGTGCACGAGAGCCCCGCGGGCAAGCATTCAGTCCTGGCGGCTCCCTGCAGGACCCGCACCTCTGCTGGCGGGTGGAGGGTGTTATGCAACTTGGCAACAGATGAGAAAAGGAAAGGTCAAATGAAGGATTTTATACACAGGAAGCCCGTTTTCAGTGTTCAGTTCCTAGCACTTCGGGCCATGAAGCTAAGACCATTTTAGTGAACAGTTGCTAGTAATAACACACCCTTTATTAAATACGTTACACTAGGAGGGTCACAGGGAAAGGGATTAATTGGCTTATTGGGGGAAGACTATCAAGCAGTAGAAAATGAAATGACTTTCCGTTGGTCCTTCGGGCAATTTTTATTTATTTATTTTTTTAAACCAAGCTCTGGACAGTTGGTAAAGAACAGTGCTGCCGGATGTCCTTCCCACCCTCTGTGCTGGCATGCTGCTAATGACGGCAGGGTCGCCGGCGTCGATGACAGCAGCGTGCACACTCTGCAGTGTTACTGTCTGCACGCTGCGCCCAGTTCAGTCTCGTTGCCACGGTGGTGACGGACCCCAGGCGTGGCCACCGTGACCCGTGCTCTACCTCCGCTGTCCTCAAGGCGGGACAGTGGTTGGTGAGGATGCCCCGTCTCGCTTTGCCTCATCTTACCACCTTCAGGGTCAGCCTGCGCCCCAGCACGCACTTTCCACTTTTCTCAACAAGTTGGAGCCTCCCGTTGGCCAATTCCAGTGACTCTTTTGTCTTCTTTGCAGCCACCAACTTCCTGCCTTAGGTCCCCCACCAGCTGCCAGGGTGGCCTGGGAGCAAGAAAGGCCCTTCTGGCTGTTTGTAATTTCACCAGAAATCTGGGGGTTTTTTTGGTTTTGGTGTGTTTTTTTTTTTGAGTACATAAACTACAACCACAGAAAATATGGCTATCTTTAAAACATGGAGGAGGGAGATGAAATAAATGAGCCCCCAATAGAGACCTTATTTTTAAATACATGCTTCTTAATGGGAATAGCCTCAGGGTCCACCCAGTAGGGTCCCATCATGATGGAAGGATTTCCTGTTTTCCTCCGTAAGTGACAGTATATAGTATTTCACACACGGGGATGTTTTGGGAACAGCAAGTATGTAAGCGACAAGAGAAAAGGAGGGGACACTTCATAGGAAGGTGGCTGTCTCAGCGCTTTTCACTTTGGGATGTGAAGGCCATTATCTCCATGATAACTGTGTTGACAGCACCCACAAATATATTTGGAGGCAGGTTTTCTAAAAGAGATCGGGAACCATGTGCCGAAGGGACCCAGCGCGTGACACTTGTCAGCCTCAGATAGACGGCGCATTTTCTGTTTTAAAGATTCACACAAAACTTTTCACATTCGTCTTTGAAAAAAAAAATTACATTTGAAGGCCTTTTTCACCCAAACACATTTTGAGATAAGAGCTCCCAAGTCGTGACATTATTTCATTTTGTTATGCGCATCTGTCAAGGAACCGAGATACGATACAGCCACTAAAAACTGATGATTGTGGAACAGAGGAACTTGACAGCATTTCATTTCCTTTATGTCCTGATTATACATTTATCAGAGAGCCTGTATCTCTCCTCGTTCAGCTAGAAATTGGTAGAATGCAGGAACTCAAAGGCCCGGCAAAGAACCGTCCTATTATTTGGTATCATCTCCCATTTTTAGAGAAGTTGCTTGGTTGAGTCATTGTTAAAGCTTTTGCTTCTCCTTTCATTACCGTGCCCACTGTCCCCAGATCACATTTCTATAGGCCCTATAACTGCTCTGCCGCACAAATTAAACGCTGGGATATTTCATACATAGACGCCAGCCTTTCAATGCTGGTCCATCCAAGTTTATAAAATACAGGGATTACAGCCTGATATTAACATCCAAATCTATTGTGCTCATTTTGTGTGTGAAAATGAGAAACCCTTGTGCAGACGCTAGATTTCCTGTCCTCTTTGTCACCCTGTTTTTAATTTATCTCCAGGTTTTGAGTCAGTAAAATGACTCTGCTTATCAATTTAATGTAGTGATAAAACCTATCTGCGAATCAGAGCGATCAGAACCCAGGTGGATCTACAGGTTGTCTGGCATTTTAAGCCCGGCCCCCGTGAGGGTTTTTAATGGGGCTCCTTCCGCTATAGAATAAATGCATCCCTGTATTTTTTTTTTTTTAATTGTGCTTCTATGAGTGATACGAGTTTGCTTCACAGGAAGAAGTGAACATAGAAATGCATTGCCTTAGGGAGAAGGACTTTAAAACTTTAAACATGTTCTTTTTATTCCTGTCTTTTTCTTTTTTTGTTACAGGTGTACTTCAGAAGGAATTATCCAGATATTACTCAGAATGGCCCTGTGGTTATGAACACGTCTAATGGACAGCCCTCAGCCTTCACTATTTTTGAGACAGCCCTGTGATTCTACCACGATGTCAAGCCTATTCTGAAGACATTTTTTGAATCGTTTTTGCACTGTCTGAACTACACTAAACTTTTTTTTTTTGTTACACTAGCACCAAATACTTACACATACAAGATGTTAGTTTCTTTGGATTTTTCCTCCAACTTCATCCAATGATCTCAAGCTCTATCAAAGTTACTTATTATTTATATTTATATTTATACGTTATAGTGGGTTTTTTTTTTCTTATCCAGATCAGAAGTGCAAGCCACCAGTAAAAGCTTTCTACCAGGTTTCGTGCCTTAAGAGACTCAGAGCCAAAGCTCATTTTGTAAGGTGCGAGACGGCGTTTGGGAGAGATACCTTTTTTTTAATACCCCACCCAAATTACATATTATTTCCCAGTTCTATCAGGGATTCTGTTTACTTGAAAACTGTGTGACATCACCACATTGTCTTACCACATTCTTTAACATACCTAGGATCCGTTACTTTCCCCCCACAGACCTCTGGCTCAAATAGCACAATAAAACTAATAGGAAAAACAAAGAAGACGCCTCAGTATAAGTGGCATTATAGTAGGGAGAGGACATCCCCACCCCCAACAAAAAAATGTGTATCGTTAAAGTATAGAAAGGCAGTATTCAATGACATGTTCCAAAAGAAAAGGAAGAGAAAAATAATGCTTTCTCAAGATAGAAGCGCTTGTCGATGATGCGATAATGAAGGACCCAAGTGTGGTCATTGATCATCTTTAAATTTGCATGATGTTGACATGGTCGCCGTTGCAGCTTCAGACTCAGTGTGCTGATGTGGTCGAGAGAAGCAGGCCGCGGACAGTAATTCTTGACTAGGGAGTTCTGCTCGTACCTGGGTTTCTGCCGGCGGACCATCGGCTGACTGTAAGCCTTTTGGTGTAGCCTTTACTGAACTTCCTCTAAATTGCTTGCACAGGCCGGCCTGCATTGGTGAGAAAGAAAGTGAAAATCATTGCAGACCTTGGCTGTAATCACACAGAATCTTCTCAGGATGCCTCCAGAAAGCTCATCCGGTGTAGGAGCCTCCCCGGGTGACAATAATTTCCTTTCGCCCACGAGTAGCAGTTCGTCTAGGCCTTTCTGATTAGCAAATGAACAAATCACCCCGCATTCCAGGACCTTCCGTGCTCTCCTGGAACTGGGGGTCTTTAATTTTTCTTGATGGTGATGGCTATAGTATCTGGAGGTCAAGTTACTGAATATTTGACTGTCATAGTTTTAGGTGGACTCTTATTACCGCTCAGAATAAGGCATATAACCCTCAAGTTGCATATATCAACCTCTATGCCTTCGTGGAACAGGTTTTTGGACTCTTCAACTGAAACCAATGTTTTATAGAATCAAGCCTTAAAACACACACACACACACACACACAGCTAACTACCAAAATACCTTGAGTGCAGTAGCTGTTGGACATTTTCTGTCTATCAACATTATGGTCAGTGTCTAGTCCAGTGAAGCAGTCAGCTGTTTAATAGTCCAGGTTAGTCTTTCAGGAGACTGGGACGGCCGCGATGGTAACTCTGAGGTTTGTTGAAACAGTGGAAATATTGGAAATGTATGTGTGTTTAGTTTGTCTTTAGAGGTTAAAAGCAGTTTAAAAATGTTTCTGTTTGATTTTTACTGTCATCATAGGGTTTTACATGAAACAAAATCCAGTTGAAATAAACGAGAGCTGTCATCTCCATGCAGAGTTCTGTGCTGTTGTCCTAGAGGGACCGCTGGCTCGCGTCCTTGCTGGGTTGAAAGTCACTGCGTTTTCCTGAGATACCTTCCGTGACTGACAGGTTCTCTCGATGCATTCATGAGGTGGACCGAATGTTCTCAGCAGATAGGTTGTTTTCAGGCCGGTTAACATAGTTGCTATTGAAGCAAACCCAGTTGCACCACTTGCAGAAACAGAGAGTATTAGCTGATGCGCTATGCTTGAACAAGTATTAAATTGTTGAGGTTTTTGTTTTTTGAAAGGTAGCTTTGTCCTAGACTAACAAGAATCATCTGTTGCTGCTCCATTTAAAACACTGCAGAACTGGGTTCTCCAAGTATCATCCCTGGACCAGCAGCTTTAGCATCACCTGGGAACTTGTTAGAAGTACAGATTCTTGTTTCCCACCCCGTGTCTACTGAATCAGAACCTCTGAGGGGTGGGGACCAGTAATCTGTGTCTTAATAAGCCCAAAAGGGGTGATTCCGATGCAGACTGAAGTCTGAGAACCAGTACTTAGAACCTAAGGAACTCCTAGCATTCATTAAAACACAGAAAGCCTGGTTAGAGAAGTGGACAAAGAGACTTGTATAGGCACTGCACAAAAGAGAATATCCAAATGGCCAATAACTGGAAAAGTGCTCACTCTTGTTAGTTACCAGGAAATTGCAAATTAAAACCACAATGAAATACCGCTAGACACCCACTAGAACGGCTAACATTAGGAAGGCTGAGCATACCAGTCAGGGGCCAGTGGAGCAGTGGGGACTCTCATGTACTACTGTCCTGCAAGTGGTCAGGGCCAGGCAGGTTCACACAGGACTCGAGCAGACAGAAGGAAATGTGTGGAGCTGTCAGGACACGACGTGCCTTCATTCTGGGGTGGGGCAGTGCCTGTGCTGCAAGCCACAAGTCGCACTGCAAGAAGTCCCAACTCCCTTGTGTACTAAATGCATACAAAGCCAGCGGGGTGCCAAAGTATTATATAACAGTTTGATTCTGCACACGGGGGCCATGCTCAAGTTATACGAACACTGTTAAATCACAGTCGCCCAGACATCAGGGTAAGGGAGCCTGACCGACTCCATTTTCCTTGCAACTACTGTGTGTATTAAAATGTGTATTTTGAGAAAATGACTTTGGAAAACAGTTGGACAACACTGATTCAAGCTACACACCCTATGATCCATTAATTCTGCTCCCAGTGCATACGCATGTGCTCGAAGAGATGTTGTGTTCAAGGATGTTCCTAGAAACCTAATTTCTAATAGCCCCAAACTGGAAAAAACCCAAATGCTCATCGACAACAGAAAGAAAACAAACTCTCATATAATAGAAACTCCAAAGCAATGAAAGTCATTCAATGACATCGACGACACAGGTGATCTCAGAAACTTAGGCCAGACCCGAAAGAATGTTTATATTCCATATACAAAGTTCAAACATAGTCGTGAGTAAACCATAGTGTTCAAAGTCAGAATGGGTCTTTGCCTTGGGAAGGTGGAAGGTGGTAGCAATTGGGTGAAATAAAAGGGGAACTTCTGGAGTGCAGAAAATACTCTGGTGGGGCTGGATGGTGGGTAGCACAGTATCGGGCTCTTTATTTGCTGCACTTTCCTGTTGCAGGTCATACTTCGCAATTGAGTTCACTAAAAACAAAGTTCTCTGCCAGCTTTTCTTTTAGAATCTTCCTCAGCTTCAGAGGCTTAATCATCTACAGCAGACTAATCTGCATCTGGGAAATAATTTCCACTTAAACTATGAGTCTATTTGAGTTGTCTTGTGGTCCACAGCGAATGGCCTCTCCTGAAGGTCTTGGTACACGAGGGGTCAGGGTCTCTGTTTTCTCTAACTGATTAATAAAATGAATCACACTTCCTCTCTCCAGTTCCAGGACAAGCACCAAAACGAGGAGCAATAAGGATTTTCTGAGTTGTATTTTTTTTAAATCTACTGAAGTATGACTGACGTACAAAGACTGTACACATTTAATGTCTACAACTTGGTGAGGTTGGAGATAAGTGTACACCCATGTAACCACCACGATCTATGCAATAAACTTACCCATCACCTCCAAAAGTTTTCTCTTCTACTCTTCTGTCATGTCCATTAGTGTGAATGAGATACAAACAAAATCTAACACTAAATACGTTTGATAACACCATAAATGGTTGGTGTCTTCTGAAGAAACAGTCTAAACCAATGCAAGGAGGCAGTGAGTAGGACTTACTGAGTGTTGTGGCTGAGTTAGCTGTTAGTTCAACGGCTTAACATGTCCCTGTGTAAGCTGATGAAATCTGTGTTTTCCTTTCTGATGGTTTGGAGATACTGGAAGCCCCTTTCCTCAAACCTCAATATGTGTTCCATATGGAATTCTGAAAAGTCAATGATGTTCAGAATCTGTTGCTGTGAAGTACATGAGACTTAGCACCTGAATATGTAAGTCACTTCACATAACCAATTCTGTTTGGATGGTTTTCAACATTCACCTTTACCTAGAAAACTATGACATTCTGGACCCCCCATCTCAAGAAAAAACCTTCCTGTCGTTCTGCAATGGTAGTTCAGGGAACGGACATGCTTATATTTGAGTAAATGGAATGATGGGGAAGGAATCTTTTCACTTAGAATGAAGAAAACTGAGAGCGTTCAAAATTTAAAAAAAGTTCTAAAAGCCATATTTATAGTCAATGTAGTTTCGTTAACACATGACCTAAAATTGAATGTATGTCCAAAAAAAAAAATTCTATTCCAAAAGTAACAGAGTTATGAACTACATTATTCCACAAGCAGACAGACTGAAAAATAGGTTTCCTCAAGAAATGCAATAAATTCATGGGTCAATTTCCACAAAATGTAGTGTATGTGTTTTAATGGGCATGTTGATCTTTATCAAGTTGAGGAGTTTAAACCAAAAAGTAAGCACATTCACACACACAGAGTCCTTCTTTCCACCATTTCAAATTTGATTTGTGGGTTTAGAAATAAAGGATATGTATAAACAATCATTTTCAAGTAAAAATCCTCTGCAATTGCTGGACTCTCTTGATACCTGTGGCGGTTTGGTTCTCTGGTCTGCAGACTGAGATGGAGACTAACGTTCGGGATATTCATTCCCTAATGCACCTTTGGGACCAACACTTTCGAGACCAAGAGGGAAGGAGGTGGGTAGGGCAGAGGGAGAAATCAAGTAGAATGGCTGGCCGGGCAACCTCAGTGGACACCACTGTGAGCTCCGGAGCTAAGGTGGCCCGGGAGGGTTGTCCTGCCAGTGGCCAGGCCTTCCTTCAATACCTCCCCCTTGATCAATCGTGGCCTGCAGGCTGCCCCCCAAAAATGCTGCTGGCTGAAAACTGCCTACGGGGCAACGCTTCCAGCAGCTGGGGTGACAGGTCCTTGAAGGGAGACCCAGGTAGCACATCCCTGTGCCCTCCACAGCATCTCACAGATCCAGAGAGACTGGTGGCAGAAAATCCTTGGTGATGATGTGTAAGTCAAAATGACCAGTTAAGTGGTTCTCCACAATACCCTGTAGTCTGAAAAACAGAGAAGAAAGTCCATGGAGGGGGAGACACCTTCATGCCAAGGGTCAGCCCAGTTTTCACGTATTTTAGAAAGGCATCTTCAAGTCAGGCTCTGTCCTAGGTCACTCCTATGCATTTCTATAATACCCCTGACTGCCCCTCGTCTGTTAAATGGAACTGCACGTTATTTAGTTTCCTTTTGTCACCATCTTGAAATCGTTCATTTTTAAACAAAGGGCCTGCTTTTCCCACCTGGCACTGGGCCCTGCAAATCACGTAGGCTGCCCTGACTAGGAGCATTCACAGGTGATCTGTTTCCTCACTAAATGATGAGCTTCTAAAGACTTGAACTGTGCCCTGTGCATTTTTTTAATTAAATCTTCTAGTACTGTGTCTGTCACAGAGTGGGTGCTCAATAAATGTTTGCTAAATGAATGAATAATGACTAAGAAAATAACCTTCTAGACTTTATTATTTTGAAATTGAGAGAGGTAGCCAAGGATAACAGAGAGTCCTGCGTTTGGTGTCAGTCACGCAGATCAGCATGCCCATTCTGTCGCTACCACGGGCTAGCAAGGGGAGTGACCGAAGAATGTATCGTCCAAAGTGGGATGCTGGAGGATGAAAGGAAGGCACTAAGCAGCCAAAGTGTCAGGGCAATAAACTGACACCATCCTTGACAAAATAGGACAGGGTCGCCCTGTTGGCACGTCACCTTAGTCCCATGCTTGGGTGAGTGTCTCAACCTCTCAGAAACCTCAGCTTCTTCACTTGTAAGATAGTTCCTGCCCTTGCACAGTCGCTTCGGTTGGGATGACTGACGGGCCAAGAGCATCCAAAGAAACAGGATGGAATCTTTATCTTCGGACAAGGAGAGTGTTCCCTCTTCCACCAAGGTAGGTGGAGGAAGGCAGGCTTGGAGACTCTTTGAGGAGACTCTTGTCGGATGGCTCAAACCACACTGTTCTTACTTCACAAACAGTTAACATGCAACCAGCGGATGGGGAGGAGCACCAGCTCCGGAGCCCATCGTCCGGGTTCAGATGCTGGCTCCTGTGAGTACTGGCTGCCGGGGTTTAGACTCGCGTCCTTCTACCTGCCGTTGTGCGCCCTTCGGGTCGGAAAGCGCACTATGCTTCCTCTCCTCTGTAGGACTGAGATCGAGGCAGCAATTTTCTTAGAGGGCTGTCACAAAGATTAAATAAGACGGTGACAC
The DNA here is from genome assembly GCA_004026765.1 of Micronycteris hirsuta. Classification (NCBI taxonomy): domain Eukaryota; kingdom Metazoa; phylum Chordata; class Mammalia; order Chiroptera; family Phyllostomidae; genus Micronycteris; species Micronycteris hirsuta. Next base: position 37,077 of record PVJI01001696.1, read on the forward strand.
AAGGTATGGCCTGTCAGCCGCTGTCGGTCCATGAACTATTTGTAAGTAGGAATTTCAGGAAAACTAGAAACTGTTTAGCTGCTTGACGTGGCCATTACATCCAAACTCAGGATTAGTGGGACCTTGTTGAACTGGCTAGAGGCCTGTTGGAGCATTGAACTTGCCTGTTGAGGTGCATGGGCCTGGATCTGCACACTAGCCTCGTGTAGGAGAAGCATTTATTAGTTTGCAATGAGTTGACCATTATAAATAATTAAGTAAATCTGACTCTTCTTCCCAGACAGTTGAGAAGCACTGCTTTAGAACAATGCTGAATATGTAATTAGCTCTCAATAAACCTCAGCCTCCTTATAAACTGTTACCGTATCAGGCAAAAATTATGCCATGATATTTATGTATAAAATGAGACCACATAGCCTTTCTAGAGGCTCTACTATAAATTAGCAATATTTAATAGATTAATGAACTTAATATTTAATTAGCAATATTTAAATATTTAGTAAATATTTATTATTTAATAGAAATTAAAAACAAACTCCTGTTCAAGATTAGAGGTATTTCCCCCCTTATGTCTAAGAAGGTATTTACAGAACAAGACAGTACTGTGCAATGTTTATACCCTCTATGTCCTTGAGTCTCCCACACGGTCTTGTGGGGGAGGGGCCCGGGAACACATCAGGCCACTTAAAACCTTTGGAAGCATAAGGTTTTATGTGTATGCTATCAATTTTCCTTTAAAAAAAAAAACAGAAGGAGTATAGATTAACTGAGCTTTTGCTTTTTAAATCTAATGTTCTAAGGAGCAGTAACCTTATTTCCTTCCCAAAACTAAAACAGCAGCGTGTGTGGAAAAGCCGAGAGAAACATGTTTATTTGAATTTAGAACTTAGCAATAACAGTAGAAGACATAACACGCCCCAGCCCTATAAGACTTCCTTCTACACTCCAGGCCCATCTGACTTGCCCTGGGGGTCAGCATTGGGATTGCGCGGCTTTCTGGGGAAGAACGAAGATGAAGACGCGGATACGCTAATGCTGTGTTACAGAGCGCCTCCATTGGACAGTCCCAGTCCGTCCTCAGTCCTTCGCTCCACATCCGTGCTCACAAAACCAGCCAGCTCACAGTGATCCGTCCCAATCCGGGGGAGCTTGGGGTGTTCCAAAACAGCATTTGATCCAGAAGTTAATCATATTTAATGTTGGAGGGCATTATGTGCAAAACTTCTAAAATTAAATTTTGCAGACTACCTAGACAAAGTAAACTGAGTCTCTGGCAGACACAGTTCATACCGTGTGAGCAGCGCTGTGTGTAAGAATGCAACAGCCAAGAGGGGATGGAAGGTTTGAAAACTTTCCATTTTATAACAAGGAATTTTAAAAAATCCTCGACTCCATATTGAATCTGATAAGGTAAATGAGAAATAAAGGGGAAAGCTCTTTTTTTTTCTTTTTGCTGTACAATGCCAACTAATAAATGTAAAAGGATTGACCAAAACTACCACGTCGCATCCACCATTGTCACAAATCCAACAAAATCCACCATCGGCTACTAAACAAGTACAGAAGCAGGGGAGGGGAGACAGCGTTTTCATAGATGGACAGTATCTTCCCAGGTTAATTAGTTTATATGGTGGGAAATCATATCTTTAAAGTGGAAAAACCCAGCAGGCACCACCCTAACCTGTTGTCACTTGGGTTGACAGTACCAGTGAGGGACCAACTGACATTCTGGTCACTTGGTGCAGGCAGTGACAACACCATCTGTGTGGTGTCCCTGCCTCCCCCGCCAAAGGGAAAAAGCACAGTCTAAATCAAATCAACAAACTCAAATAGAGGGCATTCTACAAAAGGACGAAGGGTAAGGAAGTGTTTCAGATTAAGTGGATACTGAAAAGAGAAGACAATTGAATACACTGTGTGATCCTGGAGCCAAAATAATAATAATAATAATAATAATAACAATAATAATAATAATAATAATAGTACTGAGATCATTGGTAAACTTTGGATGAGAAGTGTATAAATGGTAGATAATAGGATTGTATCAATATGAAATTTCCTGAACTTACTCTTTATACCGTGTTTATGTAAGAGAATGTCCTTAGGAAACATACACTGAGGTATTTAGTGGTGAAAGGTTATGATGTCTGCAACTTGCTCTTAAATGGTTCTGCAAAAATTATTGTCTATTAGGCATACTATATAGCACATAATACACAATCATTTTTGTTATATACGTGATCCCGGATCAAAAACCGTATGTGTCTATCTGTCTGTAAGGAGGGAAAGCAATGTTGGGCCAATGAGGGTGAGAACCTAGGTGGAGGATACCCAGCAGTTCATTGTACTATTACTGCAATTTTTATGTAAATTTAATTTTTTTTCCAAAATAAAAAGTTAAAAAAAAAAAAAACCTTCCCACAGCTCACCCACAGAGCAGAGTCCACATCGCGATAAGCAAGAGATGACTCTGTGTTCTATAAAAATCATCAGACAAGTTCTAGATCTGTGGGGACGGCTCCCACAGCTCCCTCCAAGTTTCACGGCGCAGGCTAGCCTGGGGCGAAAGCACGCCTTCTCCCAGGAGGAGTGAGCCGAGGCGCCGGCTGCTCACAAAGTTACTTTTCCTACAGCATTTCCTACAGCATTCTGTGATCTTCTAAGGATAGGATAACGCCAAATGTAGAATCACAGAGGGGCCAAATTTCCAGAACGGTACCATTCACTCCACTGTTCACAAAATAGCTAAAGTCATAGTGCCTCCTTCAGTAAGGATAAACTAGTGAATTTACATTTTGTTTTTAAATAATGTCTTCTCTGCGCCCTCAGAAGCTCCTACTTCAACAGCTTTACATCAGATCCTCTCGTTAACTCTTGAGTTCTACGGTTCTTCAGAAGAGTTTTGTATCATCGTCTGCATAATCTTTCCAGTGTTCCTATTCTCTAACAATATCTGGCCAGTTTAAAAATTCCAACACATTCCCACTTAAAATACAGGCCATGTGAATACTCCACTTAGTAGGGCTCTCTATTCAGAAACCATTTGTGAACGGCACTTTTAGGTCAGACAAATAATCATTCATTAAATTTTTTTTAATAAATACGTAAATATGATTGTCAAAGAGTTGAAAAGAAATCCAAGGTAACAGTGAGGAACACGACCTGCTCTGTCAATGCAACTCCCAAACAGCCACAGTAATGGTCCCTACCCTAGAGCAGACCTAGTTTTTACGGGAATTTTGGCTTCTAAATTACACAGTGGCTCTGGGTGTGCTGCCCTGTGTTTTCTGGGGGAGGCCCCTAAAATCAGTTATTGGGCAAAGTAATTCTTAGGCAAATTTCCCTGAGAGACTTGGTGTTTCCTCTCTATCATAACCATGGTCGAACTTCTGGCTTACCTGGGCGGGGCCAGAAACGCTGATGATAGCTAGGAACCCGAGACATTACTTTTTTCAGTGGAACTTGGACTTTCAAGTCTTTCTCAAGCAGCCGAGCTCCAAAGGCGAGGTAGACAGATGGGCAGACAGCCTCAATAAGCCAGCCAAGCATCATGTCCATGGCCGAGCATCAACACCTGGAGGAGGTACAGGTTAGCTGTCTGTAGGTAGCTTTTGGTCCTCTTCCTTGCTTTCGCACCTTTGGTCCCTCTCCTCCTAATTAGAACGTGACTCCAGCTTCTAAGATTGCCTGACTATAAGTTGTTGGGAGGCAGCCTTTTGAAGAACAAGTTCTATATCGGAGTCAGCGATATTCAACCCTCCCTGATAAAGATATGACTCTATTGCTTTCAGCAGTGCCAGGAGCCTCTCTTCACGGCTAGGTTTTTGAGTAGGCAGACCAGGTAGCCATTCATATATAGTGATTTAAGGAACCTGGGGAAAAATCTTCTATATAAAATAGGTTCCTCAGTAATGCTCGAGGGGCCATCGTGGGTGATCCACTCGTGTGGACACCTGGTGCTCTTCACTTGAGGCCCTTTCAAAACCAAGCTACTGTATTCATGTGAAGGTAGAAAACATTAAGTCACTCACTTTAACATTGCCGAATTTACCACATTGCTTTCCCTAACAAAAGAAGCAAGGGATACCCCACATGATTTTGGGGCGTGGGTGTATGTGACCCATCTGGAAGAATTCATCCTTGGTGAGCATGACAGAAACTTTACCGGTAAAGACATTTCAACAACCAGGTTGCATACTAATATCAAATCACAAGAAGGAAATCGCCAGGATCCTGATAACACATAGGTAATCGAATTTGGCTTTGCTTTGGGCAGCCAGATACACAGATTCAAGCTCCACCCAACTTGCCAGTCTTTCCTATTAAGCCAAAGTGTCACTCAAATCTGCTCTGAGTCCGAGTTGGTTGAAGGATCTTGTAGGACTGGACTTGGCATGCACCATTTTTGGGGAGAAGGAACTTGAAGAACCAGGCCTGCTTAGTAAAGAGACGTCTTGCCTGCTGAAGGTACCAAGGGATCTTTCTGAGGGCAGCCATTCTCTTTGATCGGGGTCTGGCTACACAGGGCATCCAAACCATAGTGGAGTAACCAGTGCCCGGTTGAAAGAATGAATGGCTTTCATACCGAGTATTAGTTGAACAAGTTGATCCTTGTTTCAGGAAAACAAATGTTGAGATGTCACCTTCATCTCAACATCAAAAAAAATTCAGATGTAGTTTGAACTTTTAGGCAACCGGTTGGAGACGGCGTCGTTATGTGTGAACTGTGCTATGTGATACCAATTATTTCTCCCTTTTTTTTTCCCTCTCTGCTTTGATGTAGGAAGTAACTACTCCCAGCGGAGCCCACCACCGATACGTCCCGGCCCACAACAAGGGCACAGAGGGAGGCCCACATATCTAAGTTGGTAAAGCTATTCATCAAGCGAACAAAGTGTTCAATAAAATGTGCTACCCTCCCACCTTGATAACCCTTCAGAGCCGCCTGGAGGGCCTGCTTCCAGCTCAGAATGCGCGGTTTCCCAGAGCTCTGTGGTGGAAGGTGGAGGTGTGGGGAGAGCTGGCCCGTGCCCAGAGCCCACATCTGAAGGAGCCTCGTGTGCACAAGTAAGGACATCCCAGATGGCACAGGCACATTCTGTCACCCCTCCCTACCCTCACTCATGGGCCCTCCCAGGCCAAGGGCTCCTCACACCAGCAATGTCGCCTGGTACTGCCACCCATAGGAGGATGGACTCAAGCAACAGGCCCCTGCGGGCTCCTGAAGTAGGCTGTAGCCATTTGGACACGCCATTCCAGGGTCCTGGGTGACCTGAGTGCCCCAATCAGTGCTTCTGGGTCTTTAATATGCATAGAAGCCCCCCCGAATCTTGTTAAAATGCAGTCTCCCGTTGACACGAACTGGGTCAGAGAGCTGGGCTGAGTTTCTGACGTGCCTCTGGGTGACGCTGATGCCATTTGCTCCGTGGACCACACTTTGCAGAGTGAGCACCTGAAAGATGAGCTCTGGGAAGTGTGCGCCCTCAGCTCCCAGATGCTTCACCCCACAAGGACTGGCCAGGTCCGCAGAGCGCTGGAGTGGGCTCCTCTAAAGCAGGAGGCTCGGGGCAGAGAGAGGTCCCCGGCCCTGGTTTAAGGGCAGTTTCCGGCTCCTTCATTGCCCATGTCCCCACTGCAGCAATGGGCTGTGTTCCCAACTGCAGGGCCCCGGTGCTCCCCAGCCAGCGCTGCTACGGCAGCCTTTGATGTCCCACCCACTCTCCCCACGCAGAGTTTCTCTTGGCTCCTCTCTCTGCAGCCATTCCCTCTCCTGCCTCCGCCGTTCCCTTACGCCACCCAACAAAGGTAAAATTAACATTTCAAAAATATTGAAAATTAATGCTGACGAAATCATGTTTTTGTTTTCCTGGGATGTAAAAGCACCTAGTAACAGCAGTCGGGGATAAAGCCTCTTCGGTGCCTAGCTGTTGTCTGCGAACAGAATCGTATCTCCTCACCCATTTTCATGACCTGGAATCAGGATTTCTGAACATAAATGCTTGCTAGATTAGAGCAGACTGGATTTTTCTCCCATATTTTCATTTTGACAAGGCCGTCAAAGCTGCTATCTCACCATCTAATGGAATCACAGGCTGCTAAAAATAACCCTTGCGAGTTGGTATCAGACCAGGGAAACACCTCTCCCCCTCTCTGCCCCTTGTTGAGAGGAAGCTTAATTCTTGTGTGCCCTGGCTTTGGGTTCTTTTCTTCTTTCCAAGGCTGGTTTTCACTATTTGCCTGAGTTATTTGAACAGGTGGCTTTGCACAACCTATGCTAATGTGAGGCTTTTGTCTGCTTTGAGATTGCTCAGGGAGTCATTTAAGGAAGAAATGTTTCTTTCTTGCTAAACTATTCACACCTGTTCTGATAACCACCCTGTGTCGAACTAAAATACCAAGCCAGTGGGGGTTGCTTTCATTGGAAACAGGCTCAGCAAGGCGCGGACCCTCCTTTTCCTCTCTTCTGGAGCACAAAACAAGCAGCCCAAGGGCCTCGTCCAGTGGCTTAGGCTGGGTGTCCCTCCGGGTCTGTCCGGAAGCGAGTGGACTTTAGGATCGTTGCAAGGGGGACGCTTCCGTGGACTTCGTCAATGGCGGGGTGCAGGTGGAAGCAAAGGCCGCCGGCCTGAGCCGGGTTTCCTGCTCCATTTGTCCCGGGCCACTGCCAGCGGGTGATCGGGCCGCGGGCTCAGAGCTGCGCTTGGCGCGCGATCACAGGCGGGCGCCCCGGGACGCTCGGCGCGCGCGCTCCCTGGCCCCAGATCACAGGCGCCCGCCCTCCGCCGGGCGGCCCGGGAGCCCGCCTGCTCCCTGGAACGCGATCACAGGCCGCGCCCCCGGGCCCCGCGGGCGGGGAGGGACGCCGCCCGGGCCCCAGGGGAGAGCCGTCGCCCGTGCGTTCCCACGGGGAGGTCCAGGGCAGAGCAAAGGCTTCTCCCAGCTGTCCCCCACGGTGTCCTCCGCAGGTGGGAAGGTGGCGCAGGTGAAAGGGAGGCCACTACGAAGAGGCCCCAGGAGGGGCAGTAGAGATACACCACCGTCACGGGCACGCGGTAGCCTACAAGCTAGGATTCCTAACGAGGGCGCGCCGAGGGTGGGCTTTCTAGAACTTTTATTTCTCTTTTCTTTCTTTTTTGTTGTTGAGGAATCTGTACTCTCTTATTCCCTGGCCACAAGAAAAGAAAGAACGATGTGCACATGGGATAGGCCAGACTTGCTGGATATAGTTTAAAGGGATCCGACCCTGCCCACAGAAGTGGGCGTGATGGTGCCCAGGTAGTTTTCACCTGGCCCGCCACTCCTCCCGTGCGCTCAGTAGGTGGGCGCTGGACTGCCTTCCTGTGGGTTAGTGCACAGGCGCTCAGACACCATGCATGCGTGCCGCACACTTCCAGGGAGTCTTTTGAGACTCTGGGCCCTACAAGGAAGCCAGAATGCCTAACACTCTTGGGTGCGTTAGGTGGCTCATATACCTACCACCACTGTCAGGTTCCACATCACCTCTTCTGGAGGCATAGGAGAGCCAACATCTGGTATGTAAATGCGGAGGTTCCCATCCAGTGGACAAAGGCCACAGGGAACTATTGGGAGGCAATCCCTCGATGCATATTCTCATCAAGCATTACTCTCTCCAGCAAAGTTCTCATGTAGAACGGAAGGGCAGATAAAGTGCCTCCTAGATAAGGTCAAGTTAAAGGAGGTCATCATCACCAGGCCCTTATTATATGAAATGTTAAAAGGACTTATCTAAGAAAAAGATGATCAAAAATATGAACAGTAAAATGACAACAAACTCACAGTTATTAACAACTGAACCTAAAAAATAAAAACAAAGCAAACAACTAGAACAGGAACAGAATCACAGAAATGGAGATCACGTGGAGGGTTATCATTGGGGAGGGGGAGTGGGGGAAAAGGAATAAATGGTAGGTAGGAAATAGACAGGGGGAGGTTAAGACTAGTATAGGCAATGTAGAAGCCAAAGAACTTAGATGTGTGACCCATGGACATGAACCAAGGGGGAGGCTACAGGTGGGAGTGGGGTACAGGGAATAAAGGGGAGAAAAATGGGACAACTGTAATAGCATGATCAATAAAATACATTTTTAAAAAATGTTAAAGACCGAGAGGAGCATTGACCTTGAATTATCGAAGTGCCTTCAGTGCTACCACATGTGTCCTCGTAAGAGCGAGGCAGAGGGACTGTAGAGGCAGATACTGGAGGAGGGGTGATGTGATGACAGCACAGAGAGATGCAGCCACAAGCCAAGGAATGCCAACAGCCAGCAGAAGCTGGAAAAGACGGGGTTCTCCACTGGAGCCTCCAGAGGGGTGCTGTCCTGCCTGCACCTTGACTTTGCACTTCTGGCCTCCAGAACCGTAGGAGAATACATTCTGTTGTGTTAAGCAATGAGTAAGAATTCCAGCTTCTCCATATCCTCACCCACACTTCGTATTGTTTTTAAAAATTCTAGCCGTTCTAATGGATGTGTAGTAGTTTTAATTTGCATGTCCTCCCTGGCTAGCAATGGTGAACATCTTTGCATCTGCTTATTTGCCATGTACATTTTCTTTGATGAGAGGTCTGTTCAGATCTTTTGTTCAGTTTGTATTGAATTGTCTTTTAATTATCAATAATTTATGTGCTTTTAATATGCACTATAACTAACAATAACGGATACAAATACAACTTTATTAAACAATTATATAACTATATAAAATAAGATTAAAATAAAACATCTTTCAGTTTATATTTCATATTATGCAATACAACATGCTGAATAAGCACTTTAATGAACTCTATTTTACATCTCGCTCTTGATCAGATATTAGCATTTGGAACAATGGGGCTGAGTCAGAACTTCGTATCAGGTGCAACATCAAGTCTACTCATTGATTTTGTTTTTGTTGGAACATAGAGGGTGTTGTAGCAAAGGGAAGAAGAACACAAGCTGCATGTTTTGCAACATTTGGGTATCTTTACAATGAAGTGCTCCAAAAACCATTAATGATTTCATCTTGGATAGCTCAATTTCCAGTTTGTCAGGATCTGAAGGCTGATGTGACTCACCTTCGTTCTGAATTGTTCAACTTTTTGTGTTTTTCAGAGCCCCAAGATTGTCCTTTTGTTTAAAGCGGCCATCTTGAAGGTACAGCAGTGAGGAAAGTTGAGGAGAATAAATGCTTTCACGTCCAATGAACATCAAACAGCATCGCAAATAGGTGCTGAGCTGATAGGACTCAGACAGGCGGGTAATTATTGAAGAAACAGCGCGCCGCCCGAATTGGCAGACGTGCTCACCATGGCCACCACCCACTCATGCATCGGGTGACCTTACTTCCTGGTCTCCCAGGTGAGTGGTACCTTTTTCAAAGGGAGATTACCCCATTTTACTAAAAACCTCTGTATAAAGATATTTAATATTTTTTAAAGTGTCTTAGGACATATATCCTTGCATAGAATATTTTTTAAAAAAAGAATTGCCTCTCGAGTCTGAGAAACCCTGTACTAAGCAGATTCCCATGTCTGGTCTCACTAAACTGTATTTAACTCTAGATCCCTGGAATGCAAACTTGGGCATGGGTTGTGGTCACCTGGGGGAAGGGCTTGCAGCCATGCAGGTCCCTGTCGCCACCCCACGGAGTCCTGCATCCCTGGATCTGGGTAGGCCTGTCCTCTCTCCCCACGTAATTCTGAGAAGCTTGTTCAGCTTTGAGAACCAATGTACGTGGCCCCCAAATGTCTCAAACAAGACTCGTTTAATTTTCTGATCGCACTCGCTTCTGGTGTGGGGAAATGTTATGACCCGCAGTCTAGTAACGTGCAGGGGCAAAGAGGCATAATTCGGGGATTATGTAACAACAAGCAAACTTACTTATTTTTAAAGAGTGTAACAGTATGTTCTACACATTGACACTGGACATGAAATACAAACCCTGGGGTCTGGTTGGAGCCATGCCAGCCGAGAGTGAGAAGTTGGGGTTCCATGCCTCTCCCCAGTACAAATGGCCTGTGTGGCCTAATATAAATGTGGCTTCAAAGACCATCATGTAAAACAGCTTTGCATTCATCAAACACTGACAATTTGTTGCTAAAAGCAATTCTTGTTTTTTGGTACGTGTTTCCACCACGCAATTATAACCTAAGGACATTATTTTACTCATTTGTGTTTCTCTGGTGACTACGACAGTGTGTGGGAGGGAATGAAATCATTCTCAATCACGAAAGCTGCAGAAAGACCAGCTCCACGTTTCCTAATGCTCGCGCTTGATGTGGAGACATGTACAGTGATGTGAGGGAGGGGCGATGGCTCATATTCTAGAACTAACCTTTAAAACATGACAAATGATTCGTCATCGCTCCCCGACTATGCTCAAAGAACTCTCAGTTTTTCCGGTAAAACTCTTTCTTTTGGACTTTTGCAGCAAAGCTAAGGCTGTGCATGAAATGGTGTAAGAAATGACCGGTCCTTTTACCATTAATTTTAGGTCTGATTACCCCCACAACCAGACACCCAACTTGCAGATACTCCAGGGACATTTGGTGACATAGTGGTCATAGAAATGGAGTGCGTGGTGGGGAGGCAGAGCTCTGGGGTTCTGGGCACCTTCACGAGTTCTGTCTCATTGACCAAAGCCTCTGCAGCAGTGTTGAGGCCTCAGAGGCCTTTCGGGGCATCTTCTTCTTTCTCCTTCAAGGGCAAGACACAGGTATACGTGGCCACTTATTAAAATTATGGTTGCCTGGGGACAAGGACAGGGGTTTGGAGGGAGCTCGGAGGCGTTGCGTATAAAAGGGGCACAGCAGTGCCCTGACCGGTGCAGCTCGGTCAATTGGATGTCTTCTTGCAAAGTGAAAGGTCACCGGTTCAATTCCTGGTCCGAAGGCGTGTGCCTGTATTGCAGGTTTGGTCCCCGGTCAGGGCTCATGCGAGAGGCAACGGATCGATGTTTCTGTCTCACGTTGATTTTCTCTCCCTCTCTTTCTCCCTCCCATTCCCTCTCTCTAAAAGTAAATAAATAAAATCTTTTTAAGAAATCCAAAACAAAAGGGGCATGACAGAAGTTTTTTCAGAAATGGAAATGTCAGTGTCTTGTTAGTGGTTGGGCTTTCATGGTGATAGAACCCTCCCCAAACTGCTCAAAATGCATATTTTAAAACTGTACAGTTTACTTCTTACAAATTATGCCTCCGTAAAGCAGTTTAAAAGAAGAAACTTTAGCACCCACCTCCAACAGAGAAAGCAGGCTAAATGAAAGGCCATCGGGAATCCAAAGCCAGAGAGATTTTGGAATTGACTGAAAGGGGCAATAGGAGGAAAGTCGTTCTGGACCAGGCACAGTGCAGGGACAGTGGAAGCTGACATTTCATCACATTTTATGATAATGATTTAAATGAGTAATACAATGAAGCACTGGCTTTCCTCACCTCTGTTGGGCTCTCTTGTTCCTCGGGGTCGGGAGCTCTCCTGGATATTGCTCAAATCTGCTCCCTGGTGCGGGCAGAGGAAGCTGATGGCCCGTTTCTCTTATTGGGGAGGGACTTCCTCAGAGGCGCTGTCAGTTACTTCTCTCTTGCAGGGCTCAGTCGGAGCTCTGGGGTCAAAGAGCTCTCCTGACCCTTGGCCTGGGTCTCCCAGTGAAAGAAAGCCCAGAGGACAACCACTATCCCCCTCACTCCAGCTTCTTGAGTGCACGGCTTGCTCTTCTCTGCGTTTGAGTGTTTATTCTGCTCCAGAAAACATCTCTAGAGCCACTGCAAAAGGACGCTGCACTAGCTGTCTTGGAACACAGCGGAACAGTAGTTCTCACTCTCCAACCTTCAAAAAGGATATGCTTGTAAAGAAAGCTGAAAGGTGTTGGAAGGTGGGAACAAGGGAAACCATTTCTGGCTAGTCCCACCATTGAAATGCACAGGCAGATAACTTTCTATTTATTTCCACTCTTTTTTTTTTCTATTTAAAGGCTTTCAAAAAACAATCATAGCTATGCTATATACACAGCTTTATTTCATGCTTCTTCCTGTATCATGATCTCCTGGCCACTTTTCTGTGCTATTACACAGACTTCATAAATACTACCTTTAATGGATGCGTAATACTCCATCAAGTGGATATGCCATTGGTAACCATGACCCTATTTACAGAGAGTTTAAAACATAATTAGATGGTGATTCACGTAAGACATTGAGATTTCACTGAAGACATAGAAGGAGGAGGCTTGATGGGGAAAGGTCCCTGGACTGGAGTGGGTCTCACTTTGGCTCAAGCTGAGTGACTAGCTGGTGACCTTGATCATGTGTCATTACTTTACTATGGCCTCATTTTGCTTGCTCGGCCATAATTCATACATCCGTGTAGCTTTTTAAGATTCTTTTCAGCTGTGAGATTCTGGGATTCTATGATCTGTTCTACGAAAACAAAGTCTCTGAATTTGGCCATCGAGGCTCCTTACCAAGACCTTCATTCTTCATATACGTGAAAGGTAGTAGGTACCTAATGAGTTATTTTATGTTGATTTGAATCGAAGTGAATATTTTATAATACATTGAATTATTTACGTCGTTGAAGTGAAGTAGACCTCCACATTGATAGACCTCTGTAGGAAGAACAAACTATTTTAACTCCTTCAGTTACAGAAATAAATGCTTCAGCAGCTCTGACTTGTTTCCGGCACATTCACTCAGGATAGTTCTAATTAACTTCACGTCCCATCATTGAGAATGACCCCAATCAACACCACAAGTCTCAGTTTCAATAGTGACATAGAAATGGGCAACATAAAAGGCCAGATGAGTAAGGACAGAGGCAAAAACACCTTTTTAGCGTCTGCAATAAAAAGGAGTGTTGAGGCTGGGAGAGGCCCCTCGGAACTACATGGAGATCACTGGATTTGTTCCATGTGTAACCACTCCAACTTTGCAAGACTGTGCGCCTCCAAAAATAATAGGAGAGACTCCTGCCTGGATGTCTGAGCCTGATAAACAACCCCATTAATTAAAAGGTTCAAGGCATTAGCATATATTACTATTACTCTGTACTTCTCTTTAATGTAACTTACATTTGCTTCACTTTGGCAGGTCAGACTTTCTGCTTCTTGGGAGTTTCTCTCTCTTTCTCTCTCTCTGTCTCTTTACCAGCAGTTTCTATTTTACATCTACTGAATAGAGTAGAAGTAATATTATAGAGTAAGGATAACCTCTTTATTTCTGCATGAGAGTAAATTCAACCTTAATAATTTAATCACTACTTACATAAATTTAAAATGCAGAATAAATAATGCTTCAAAAGCATAAACTCTGGTGCTCAGAAGCATACAGTCAATACGTGCAAATGGCCATTTAACCAATACTCTGCAGTGATGTCGCTACCTAGTGCTTAACAACTTCACCCAGAAGATCACATCACGGCTAGAATGGTAAGAACAAAACAGAATGTGAGATAGCAGATACAAAATGATGGCGTGTCCGCAGTGGTCCAACCAAAAAAAAAAAAATTGAGAGATGGTGGGAAACAAGGTAAAAATACATTTTCTCCCACTGTTTTATACTTTTTTTTCCCAAAGATTTTATTTACTTATTTTTAGAGAGAGGGGAAGGGAGGGAGAAAGAGAGGGAGAGAAACAACAATGTATGGTTGCCTCTCCCATGGCCCTCACTGGGGACCTGGCCTGCAACCCAGGCATGTGCCCTGACTGGGAATCGAACCTGGACCCCTTGGTTCCCAGCCCGCACTCAATCCACTGAGCTATACCAGCCAGGGCTGTTTTATACTTTTTAATAAAACATCTTAGCAAACTGTTTTCTAAAGTGGAATTAAATTTAGTATAAAAATACAGTCACCTCATTTTCCTTTGGTTTTCAGTTTGTTTTTATCAAAGGTAAATGGACTTCACTAAATTACTAGGGAAGTCTATACTTTCAATCCTGAAAAAAATGTTCAAGTTAGCAGCATCTTAAGATCACTGATTCATATTTTATATAAGTTCACTAAACTTTAAATGAGAGCCTTCTTTGCCAATGGAAATCTAGCTTAGAAAGAAAATTGGTTTAAATGACCAGAAACAATGTACGTCTATTGATTTTTTTCAAGGAGTAACAAAGAAAAAATATTAACTGCTCCTGCTGCTCTGTAGATTTAGAAATGTCATTATTTGCCACAAAAATGCATGGCATGTCTCATTCAATTCCTGAAGGTACCTTAGGGTAGGAATTCATTCAATCAGGAGAGCCATTGATCAATAAAAAAGCGGGAAAGCCATTCATTCAGTTCATTCATTCAGTTCATTCATTCAGCATATGCATGAAGTTCTTTCTATGGGCTGGGCACACAGGAGGAAAATATTTAACTATAAATTCTTAGATCACAATCTGATGCTCCAGAAAAGTCACCATCAAGCCTTCCTGGACACAACCCCCTCCTAAGTTTAATTTTCAGTAATACAGTAATTCTAGCCATGGCTTTCACACGTGTGACATATTCCTCTATGCATGTCATCAGTAATTGATTATAGAGAGCTTCCTGTGTACAAAAACCTGTGGAAGATTCACAGATGAGTAAGATAAATCCCCTACCTCACAGTGCTCACTGCCTGGTGAGACAAGGAGACAAGGTAACTAATATGAGCAGGGATAGGGGATAGAAAGTGCTGGCTGGGTAGGAGGGCCTGCCGGAGCTCAGAGCCGGAAGAAATTGCTTCTGTTTGGGGGCCGGATTATCAAGACAAATTTTCTTTCTGTGATATAAGCTCTAGGAAATCAGGTTTTGGGTGTGCCTGTCTTTGTTGGCTCCTCAAGAAGAAATGCATACCGGACATGTACTAGGTACACAAAAACATTTGTCTAATGAGCGAACAACTTGGCATTTGACTTAGGTGGTAAAAGATTAGTATTCGCTCACAAGGACAAGGGAGGAGGTGGGGGACATTCCTGGTAAGGAATGGAGAGGACGTACAGGTGCATAGCACGGGCTCACATTTCCAGGGCGAGTTAGTCAGGGTAATTAACACAAGGTGCTACTTCTCAAAGGCTTAATACAATACGATGCTATTTCTGTCTTGGGGCAACACCCATGTGGTCTGGGCAGTCCTCCCTCCTCTTGTCATCGCTTCACCGTTTGGACAAGGTGGGCCCCAAGGTGGCCACAGCAGGGGAAGAAAGGGATGGAGGAGGCATCCTGGGTCTCAGCAGCCTCGGACTTTGCACAGATCAAGTAGAGCTGATCATGTGCCAATTGAACAACAAGGGAGCTTGGGATTGCCGGGAAGGACCGAGTATTTGATGAGTATGACCTCTTGGCCACTGAAGTCTCTGTTTATTTGCACGCCACTTCTGCATGTGTGTATAAATTTTTCATTTGCCACATTTCCTCTTAGCCTTTAGCCTTTTCCATATCACACAGATCAAAACTTGTATTTCCTAAACTTGTATAAACTAAAGGGAAGTGCTTTATGCAATCTAGCTGCTTACTAAATGCTGGAGATAATAATTCGAATGCATTCAAATCTCAAACTGTGCACATGAATAATCTGAATTTTATTCATAAATACAAGATGTAGATTCTCTAGTATAATTTATTTGATTCTAATATATTTGACTTGGACGTATGATGTAAAGAGACTTGCATGTAGAGCTACCCCAGACAGAATTTTGGCTCATGTGTATATCCAACTAACCTTTCTGGGCCTCAGTTCCCTCATCTGAGAAATCAGATCATGGTACTCATTTATAAGATACTTTGTTTCTTCAAATAACCCTAACAGTTTGATCTTCTTTGATCTGCTTTGATCAGGGCTGACTTCTTCATTTGTATATATTATACATAAACATGTAAAACAGCTGACGACTTGATAAGAAATTCCATGGAGGCGCATAGGTTGTATATAAGACAGTTAGACTGTAAAGTGTATAGGATGTGTGTGATCTCTGACATTTCCCTGGCACTTTTTTCTTTGACTTTGTTTTTTTACTTTTTCTGAGGATGAAAAATGAGTTGGATTAGTGAGAGGAGTATTGGGTGAGTGTTCAATTGTCTAAGAATGAAAAAAAAAAGAGCTAGGTAAAGATTTCTCTGGAATTTAAACGGAAAAAAAAAAAAGGAATTGGCCAAGGTAGATCCATGCTAGATTTGAGTTAGCTGAGTATCAGAAAATACACACACACACAAACACAAACACACACACACACCCCAATGAACAAAATCTCATGATTTTTTTTTTTCCAAAATCCTAGGATCTTAGTTTTTTGGACCCAGGGTTAATTTTCAGTTCAAAAGAAATTTAGATGGCAAAATACCCCTTAAAAAAGAAGCTACCAGAAAACATGCAAGCACTTGATAGATTTGCTTCCAGCCACCATACAAGGAGTATTCTCTCAATCAGTGGTTCTTTAACTTCAGGGCGAAACCGAATTACACAGATGTTCCGGGGCTCCATCCCCAGGGATTCTGGTTCTGTAGGTCTGAGTGGGACCCAAGAATCTGCATTTCTAACACGTGTTGCTACTGTTGCTGGTCTGAGAACCAAACTTTGGGCACCATTGTTTTAGGTGCTTTTCTTTGCGATGAGGACTTAAGAATGGTGATGGTGAGAAGCTGTGCATGGAATAAATGCTTCTAGACATCATGCCCAGGCTGTGTCTGCTCCTGGTCACTCTGCTGGCTCTGGTAGGGTCCAGTCAACATTTCTTGTTGATTTAATTTCTGCAAAGGTAATAGAATAAAGGTAAGGGTGGCAGTTTGGATTGGTTGTACATAGAGTCAAGTGAGGAAATTTCTTTAGGTTCCAGTTATTTCACAGAATTTGAGGTCTGGCAGGGATGTTAAAACTTTTTAACAGAGCCCTGGCCGGTATGGCTCAATTGGTTGGAGCATCGTCCCAAGGATCTAAAGGTCATGGGTTTGATTCCTAGTCAGGGCACACACCCAGGTTTTAGGTCTGATCCCTGGTTGGAACAGCTATGAGAAGGCAGCCAAGTGATAGTTCTCTTTCATATCGATGTTTCTCTCTCTCTCTCTCTGCCCCCTCATTTCCTCTCTCTCTAAAAGCAATTTAAAAAATGTGCTCAGGTGAAAATAGAAAAATAAAAAATAAATTTAGAAACTCTTTTTCATGGAACCTGAGGCTTTGAGACGGATGCACCACTAGAGGGGTGACCAGGGGTCAGCTTAATCCCTCTGGTTTATCAGTGGTGTGAGAGATACAGTTGCAGTTCAGTTCTCACAGCCAATGAGTGAACTCGCATTGACCAGACCAACCTTCTGTAGAACCCTGACTTTAAAACATAGCTTGATGCAAATTTTGTAAAACTCCTATAGAGACTCAACGTATCCAAATCAAAAATACCTAATTTGAGAGGGACAGATTAGTAATTTAGATAACTCTGTCTAAAGAATTTTGGAGAAAGCAGTCACTCAGATAGCTAAACAAGAAAAACTACCCTCTAGATGGCTAATTAAGTCATTATGCATAGAGGAACCTTCCATCTTGCTTATAAGTGAGGCTCCTTTTACTATAAACAAATAGCAGTACATAGTAATTTTTATTAATAGAGTTTCTGCATATACAATACCACTTTTAAGTTTGATATCGTATTACACAAGCACCTTGTAAAGTACGTAATAAATGCCAAATTATAAGGAATGTGGAAGGGTTAAGGCATCCTTGAAAATCAGCATGAAAAAAAAACAAGCCATAGAAAGTTTTAATCACCCTGCCACCCACCAGGAGGTTCTCATGTAATAAAATAAGGAAAACTCGATCATTTTCTACCTGCCTGATAAAAGTGGTTACTCTCCAAGGGCTTAGTGGGTGCGTGCTCAGCAGCGAGGCAGGGGTACATGGCCACACATAATTTTTTAGGGAGAAAGTAAAGAGTTGAGCACATGTCCTTGTTCACCCAGAACCATTCTAGATATTCACTGACTTATAATTCCTTTTTTAAAAATGGTTTTAGTTATTTATTTTTAGAGAGAGGGAAAGGGAAGGAGAAAGAGAGGGAGAGAAACATCAATGTGCGGTTGACTCTCACGTGTCCCCACTTGGGGACCCGGCCAACAACCCAGGCATGTGCCCTGACTAGGAATTGAACTGGCGGCCCTTTGATTTGCAGGCTGGCACTCAATCCACTGAGGCACGCCAGCCAGGGCGTGGCCTATATATAACCCTTTGCTAGGCTGTAAGAGAAACTCACTGACAATGAGGACATGTCAACGGAATACTGAAACGTATTCAGGGCAAGATTCAAAATCCCACATGTGGCTCGGCTTTGAAAACACCTCTTATTGGTGCGGGGTTTCAGGCCCAGTACTCCTGACCTTCTACCTTGGTTTTGATCTTCCATGTGTAATTAGATGAAACACACACACACGTTCACTCAATCTAGACGTATATATGTGGATGAGGCAGATACAACTGCTTCTGCCGCAGACATGCGGTGAGGTCCTTGGCGCCAGGCCACTCCAGTCCTTGCCGTCCACTCCTGCCCTCCTCAGTCAGATCTGCCTCCAGCCTCCACTGCTCCAACCGCCGTCTGCATGTGCATCTTGTGTATCTGTATTATGCACCTTATGTATCTGTGGAACCGTCAGGTCCTGCCATGTCCTGCTCGGAGCCCCACAACCCTGTCATTGTTATAAACATGTTGGCGGTCATGCCTCACCTCTCAGAGAGACTTAGTAACAGTGACCTTCAGCAAGGTCTCAGAGTAAGTAGGTCATCAGGATTTTGGATAAGATACAGGGTAGGCAAAAGTAGGTTTACAGTTGTTCCTGTGGAACACAAAATAATAATAATAATCAATAATGATACAAGAAAAAAACTGTTTTGTGTATGTACTCACAACTGTAAACCTCCTTTTGCCCCACTCTGTATGCTATGAAAAATCATCAAAACCTAGACCAACTAACACCATACAAAAGAATAAACTCAAAACGGATTAAAGACTTAAACGTAACTCACAAAACTATTAAAAATCCTACCAAAAAAAGTAGGCAGTAAACTTTCAGACATTTCTCATTGCAATACTTTGCTGATGTAACTCCTAGCACAAGGGAAACAAAGGGAAAAATAAACAAATGGAACTACATCAAACTAAAAAGGTTTTGCACAGCAAGGGAAACATCATCCAAATGAAAAGGCAACCCACTGAATGGGAGAACATATTTGCCAATGATACATCTGATGAGGAGTTAATTTCCAAAATCTGTAAAGAACTTTTACAACTCAACCTCAGGAAGACAAAAAATCTAACTAAAGAACAGGCACAAGACCTGAACAGACACTTCTCCAAAGAGGACATACAGATGGCCAAAAGGCATACAAGAAATGCTCAGTGTCACTAATCATCAGACAGATGTGAATTAAAACCATGTGACATATCACCTCACAGCTATCAGGATGACTATCATCAATAAATCAACAAACAGCAAGTGCTGGTGAGGATGTGCAGAGAGGGACTCTCGTGCACTGTTGGTGGGAATGCAGACTGGTGCGGCCACTGTGGAAAACAGTAAAGAGTTTTCTCAAAAAATAAAAACGAAACTGCCTTTTGACCCAGCAATCCCACTTCTGGGAATATACCTAAAAAAGCATGAAACACTAATATGAAAAAATATATACACACCCCTATGTTTATTGCAGCATTATTAACAATAGCCAAGGTCTGGAAGCAGCCCAGGTGTCCGTCAATACTTGAGTGGATAGAAAAGCTGTGGTACATTTACACAATGGAATACTACTCGGCCATAAAAAAGAAGGAACCGTTACCTTTTGCAACAGCGTGGATGGATCTGGAGAGTATTATGTTAAGTGAAATAAGCCAGTCAGAGAAAGACAAACAGCATATGATCTCACTTATGTGTGGAATCTAATGAACAAAGTGAACCGACGAATAAAACAGAAACAGAGGCCTGGATCCGTGGAGCAGACCGACGGCTGTCAGAGGGAAGGAGGGCTGGGAGGCTGAATGAAATGAAGTGAGGGGACTGAGCAAAAAACACAGACAACAGCGTGGTGACAGCCAGAGGGAAAGGGGGTGGGGGCAGGTGGAGGTGGGCAAAGGGGGTAAATTTAGACAGAAGGAGACTTTGCTTGGAGCGGTGTATATACAATGCAGGGTGCAGATGGCGTTTCGTTGAGTTGTACACTTGAAACCTGTATGGTTTTGTGAACCAGTGTCACCCCAATAAAAAATATCATCACAGATCATTGAAACTAAACTACACTTGTAAAAAGAAAAGGACAAAGTACATGCTGGGGTGTGGGTGTGCAGGATGATCCTTCCCGACCCGGGGGTGAAGGAGGAGAGGGCAAAATGAGTCAGGTGAGAAGCTGACAGTCAAAGGCAGTTTCACTCACCTGTAGCAAGAAGTAGTTTTGGTTTGTTGAACATGTCTTTGATTTTTATTCACTGATAGTTAAATATAATATGATGACACTTTAAATAGATCTTAATAATCTCATCCCCATAGGTGTAACATGCTGGCTCGCAGACATTATCCAGTTTCCTGAGAAAAAGAGAGTGAAGGCGGATGGCAGTCATGCCAAAAGGCAGCCTGAATAATCATGAGAAATGACAATAGATTACTGGACTGCGAGCCGAGGAGCATGGGAAGGTGGTCATGGGACTCCAGCATCACTGACATTAATCATGGCTTCCATTCACGGAGTGCTGCCCCCAAGTGCCTTTTCCCCCCGAGACAACAGATGTAGAATAGACAGCTTATCACAGAGTAATCGGTGGGGCTGAGACATGAACACAGAAAGGCCTGAACCAGCTTTGCTGTAAACCAATGGCCCTCAGCCTCCTCGCTCAACAGGAAAGTGAAGATCCAGTCTCTGGAAGGCCAGGTGTGCGTGCCACGGTGCTGGGGCTGCCCCTCTCCCTGCTGCGGCACGTCTGGGACTGACGCCCCAACCTCCCTGCCACTCACAAGTACAGCCCGTGACACCAACTCCACATCCCCACAAGGGAACTTGGGAGTTTTCCCCAAAGCATCTCTTTCCTGCTGCCATGCCAGTTTGAAGATGGGCTCTCCCATTGCCCCCTGGGTAAGGACAGCCCTGAATTAAGGATTAGAGAGAGAGATGCCACTCGCGTCCCTGCTGCCTGTCGGACTGGCTTGGCCACCCTGCAGGAGCTCCAGTGGGGGTGGCTCCGCGCCCTGCTGCTTTCGCAGGGACAGGGCTTTGCAGTGACCATTCCCTTCCTCCGCCAAAGAACGCACAGAAAGTGGGTTTGACTTTTTCAGGTTCCCATGGTCTCCAAAGTTACGTTTCGAGAATATGCATGTGGGGGACTAACACTGGCCCTGTGAAGACACAGGGAGAGAGACTCAAGGCCTGAGGTGGCACTCAAACCGGATTTCTTTGGGGAGAAGCCGGTGGAGAAGATGGAATGAGATTAACCTCATGTGTGCCCTCCAGCTCCCCCAGTTCGCCACTTACTGCCAAGGGGACTGCAGCCACGAAGAAGAACCTATGGACTAGGCTCCTTAAGGGTGGAGAGGTGGGGAGCAGGGTATCACTGTGGACCCTGGATGTTTCTTCTTTTAAAGTAATGTAGAAAGTTAGGCCAAACAAACAAACAAGCTAAATACTTTCAGGAGTACTTTCAGGAGACCGTGATTCACACTGGCTGAGGTGGCATCAAGAAATGAAGGGTCAGTGTCTCCCAAATGGCTTGTGGGAATGCCCTGCCCTTCGACTTGCTCACTCTTTTTCATTTTTCAGGTTGCAAGGCATCTATGGATGCTTCACAGTTGGAGCAAATTCCAACTCAAGGGCTGTTGTGTTCTTTGCATTTTTTACAATATCCTCAGTGTCCCCCTCCTGTCCAGCCACCACCGGGAGCACCAGCCCTTCTCCGTTCACTGATGGGTCATTAAGTTCTGCAGAATCCTCTTGCTCTCCTTCGATGAATTAACTCCTCTTTCCCCAGTGCCACCTGGCTTTAAATACCTTGGACTCACCGCCAGCCTGCGGCCCTCAGTGGTACCTAAGTGGCTGCCTTGGACGATCCCTTTGACTGTTCTCCTGCCTCTTCCAAATCTGTTAAAAGACTTTCATTTTCTACCTTCAGCAAATGAGACTTCTGACTGCAGGCAGGCCCCACTTCTGAGATTTGTTTCCCTCAACCTTGTTACCATTTCTCACACAGTGTTCCCTCTCTCCTCCCTAGAACCCGGCCTTCCTGAAATTCCTTTCTTTATTTACAAAGCAGTTCAGTAAATAAATAAATGGGATAAGAGAAAGTCGTTCTTTAGAGCTGAGTTCTGATTCGCAAATGTGGAAGGGCGGCAGAAGGATGAGCATTTGGCAAACACCACAGCATTAACGGTGGCCGGCAAAGACCATGGGTGGATGAAATTAGTGGGCAAAAGTATGAGAAACAAGATATTTGCACAGTCTCAGAGTCTCTTTCCACGGGAGGGTTATTAATCGCAAGGGAAATAGCAACCTTTTAGTGAAGAAACCTGTCAGCTACCACCATACCCAAATGATTGATGCCAATACCACCAATAACAAGACAAGGTGACATCATGTGACTGAGAAGGGCACAATGGCACTTGCATGGAATTCTTGCCAAAAACGACATACATGTAATCAAGAGGACACATCAGCCAAATGGAAATCGAGGTACGTGCTACAGAATAATTGCCAGTGCCCCTCAAGTGTCTCAAGGTCACGAAAGACAAAGACTGAGGAGCTGATTCCGATTAGTAATGAAGAAGGAAACACGACAGCTGAGTACAGTGTGTGACCCTGGACTGGATCCTGGATCAGGTAAGGGCCCTTTGTGAGGCAGTCGGTGACATTTGAATAAGATCTGAAGACCCGTTAATAGTATTGTAACAACATTAATTTTCCGGCTTTGATGATTTTCCTGTGGTTATGTACAAATGGTAACATTTATAGACCATGAGTGAAGGGTATGCAGGAATTCTCTTACCGTATTTGCAGCTTTTTTGAAAGTCAGAAATTATTTGAAAACTAGAGATTAAACAGATTTTTCCAACTTACTCTAACCACCAGTTTATAAACCTGCTATAAACTTTAGGCAGTCAAATCACGCCAACCACCACCCTGGCAGTGGAAGTTTGGGCTTCATAGTGACTGGGTCACTATTAGTTTGACAACACTTACTGAGCATCTACTATGCCCCAGTAATTACACTGCGTGGAGGGACTTTCTGGCTGAGGGTCATGCATGTACTTAGTCATGCTTCTATGCCCCGTTTTCCCACATACATGGGAAGCTCCCAGAAGATCAATTTAATATGTCTTTGTCCTTTCGCACAGGATGCCCTGGACAATGCCATTTGCATAGCAGCTCCATGGTAAAAACACACTCGGTAATTGGACTCATATTTCTGTTATTCCCTTTCTATGAGTTAACACTGATGGACTGTTACTGGTCCTCTGAAAGGTGGTCTCTACTGGTACCTCTTCTGGTATCAAGTTGCCCTGGGGATCTCTCTGTGTCCTGCGGTGCTCCTTTTCCTTCTGCCCGATCCTCTGCCAATAGCTCTGTGGGGACACATTGCTGTCCCTGCAATACCATGCCCCGAGGGAATACTCCAATGAAAAGATACGCTTATTCCGTGACCTTGGGCGCATCGCTGGGCTTTTTTGTGTCTACCTTCGCTCTGCCTCTAAAACGGGAATCCCGATAATGATTTGTCAAGGGCTTTGACATCCTTCTTTCCCAAGTCTAAGTGCAAATTATACCTAATTAAGAGTAACAATAAGCCTACCTACCAGAGGGAGCCTGCTGCTGGGGAAAGGCGAAACTGTTTCCACTTTTAGACAGGGAAAGCTCCCTGGGCTTGGGATGTTTTTAGTCATGCCTTCCTCTGAGTAAACTTCCATAGCTGGCAAAAGGCTGGTTGATTCCTAAGAAACTTTATCTAGAAAGTACACTAAATCATAGCTCACATCCCTGCCTCACCAACTACTCCTTTTCCAAGGATCAAAATCATCAGGAGAAACAGAGATTATGTGTGTGCCTCTAGCAATTCTACAGGAGCCTGAAAACCAAATCGGAATAAAGAAGTTATTTCTGAACAGCACTGGGTGAAATCTGTCATCGTCCTTGTTCAACTGGAGAGAAAAGACACACCGTTCTAGGGGCATTTGGGGCCGGCACCCTCACTCCCGCCCTTCGTTCCTGACCCCGAGTTGGTCTCTGCGAGGAAGCGGGCTATTTGCTGGGAAGCCAGTCTATTTACTGCACACCTGCAATACCCAAGCCACCATTCTTGGTGGCTTTTGAGCGCCTCTGTTATTGTCTATACTAAGGGCTCGGCATGCAAATATAAACCCACTACTCCGTATAGGATGGTTTAGAGCGCTGCCCCATAGTGGCAGCTTAGGAATAGTTACCTAGTGCCTTAACCGAGAGATTGGCATAGAAACGCACACCCAAGGCAGGCAGGCGAGGATTTGGAATGAAGAAGGGTGCCCGTTTCGGAACAGCTTGTGAGCCGCAGTGCTTATGGAAACTGCAGCAAGAGATGCAGGGGGACTCAAACCAGCCAGAACACACAAGACACGCATACAATCACTGTGTTGTCGCCATGTGCCAGAATTTAAAGCAGGCAGGAGACGGTTACTATGGTGGGGAAGCGGTCTTGTAACCGTTCCGAATACACGTGCAAACAAAGATGAGTATTTCCAGAGATGTAAGAGAAAAGGGAAAATCCAAAGATTTTGTTACTTCAGGAAGGGCACCGAGAGAGGATTCCCTAAGGACTGGAAACTAAATAAAAATATGCATGCTGTAGCTGCCGATAATAGAGACTCAGGCTGTGAGAGTGGGCTTCCCGTTTAGAGATACAGCATTCAGCATATTCCGTGTGGGCAAGAGTGATAGAAAAATAATCTGGTTAACACCCCGGTGGAGGCTGAGATGCCTCAGATGTGACTGGACCCAGGATCAGCGGTGTCCGTCATCCTACGGCAGGGATGTGGAATGTCCTTCCAAAGTGTTAAATTGATCTAGACAGACCAGCTAAAGATGCATATTTAAGGGAAGAAAAAAGAATCTCCTTAAGGAACTGTAAAAAATAAAATAAAAATAAAATCAGCAGCTAGCATCAGATACATATGCCTGGTAGAATGAAAGCTCCCAACATTTAGTTCCTGTGAATAACCCCTTAAAATTCAGCTAAGCTGGCACTATTTTAGCATAATACACTTGCACACACTGACCAATAGACCAGTAGCTGGACAGCTAAGCCGCTTTTGAGCATGGACCTAAAATACCCCAGAGGGCAGAAGCAGGAGTTTAAGCTGACGGAAAAGAAACACAGTTCCGTCAGGCACAGGTCGTCTATTAGGCCATCTGGTCAGAAAGAAAAAAGTAATGTGAAGAATGAGAGGTTGCTTTAAAAGGTCTCACGGGAAGTGGAGAGTTGAACTTTTTCTCTTTCTGTTAATAAAGCCTTGATAATGCTATCATTTCTATGTCAGAGAAGATCTTGGAACTTTTCAATGGACAACTGGACAGCTCAGTGTGGTACCCAAACCAGTTTCCTGGCCGAGCAGGGGTTAGTGGAAAGACTAGCAGCCTTGGCACGAGGCAGGGGCCCGGGCTCAGGCACTCCGTGGCTGAATAAGTGCAGGGCATCTCCCTGCATCTCAAGTGTCTTTGATCTCTATGTGCAGATCGAAGAAAGTACCCGCAGTCCTTCCCACCACCTAATGGTGTTATGAAGACCAAAATGAGATAACATTTGTGAGAACACCGTCGGTTGCAAAACACCACATGAATGAAGGCTTCCATGAAACCCACTGTTATGTTGACAGAAAAGTCTCAGCTTCAGACGGATGTTTAAAAAGGAAACAAAGTGGTTTGGGAAGCATGGACAGAGTCAAGGTGAGCAACAGTGATTATGAACCAACGGCAAAGTCCCTTTCCCTATGGATGCATCTGCATACAGCAGGTACTCAGGAAGGAAATGAAATTGGCAAGGATACTTTGGAAGAAAAATATTTAACACTTATCTTTATGTCTTTAATGTCTTACACACTTAGGTGAATCATTCAACATTCCACCTGCCTTACTTTCAAATTACCTGTGAGGTACTTGATTCTCCATAGCAAACTGTTCGTCCTCCACAACTGGACATCTCCACAGTTGATTCTTTCAGTTTGGTTGATTTCAGCCTGCTCAGAAAAAAAGTAACAACAGAATACATTTCAAGCAGCTCAGCATTCATTCTGGGAAGGCTGTGACGTCACTCTTAGCTCCACCAATCAGTGCACAGCAGAGAAACTTGCTGCATCAGTATCATTTGCCCATGTTCCAAAGAATCATCTGTATGTTTCTAGAGTGTGGTAATTACATTGCAAAGATCCCTTCTGTCTTTGACACTCAGATAATGCTTCACGATTCTGAAAGTTACTGAAAGTGATTTGAAAGAAAATACAGTTAGTAGCTGTGGGGTTGTATAGGAAATCCAATTGGAAAGTAGCTGGAAATAATTCGGATGTTTTCATTTTAGTTGAGTTCGCTTTGGAGGAGTCCCTTAATTAGAAGAAACCCAATTTTAAAATAGTAAAGCAACATGGAGAGAGCCTAGACCGGCAGTATTAGCTCAAGAACCCAAATGCTGTGGACTAGAGCACCTCAGGGCAGGAACCACACTGTGACAGGGATGGATGGAAAGGTCAATTATTATTTTGACCCATTTCTACACTATTCATTCAAGTAAAAAATAATACACCAGAGGAAGATGTTTAGGAATCTTTTCACTCACAATAATGGAATGATTGTCGTGTCTTGTTATTCCGTCACTATAAAAATTGATATTTAAAAGTAAATGAAGAATTAATGGTTCATAGAGGTCACTGCATTTACTAAACACCTTGCAGGTTATCAGATGACATCATACAGCTCGAAGGGCCCAGATGATGGAGGAGAACAGGCTTGGGAGGACTGACTGGGATTCCGAATCTATTTCTCCCACTACGTAGATTGACAGCTTGAGTAAGACATTGACCGTCTCGGAGCCTCAGTTGCCTTATCTCTGAGGAGGTTATAATAAGAGCTTTGGGGTGTCATTTTGTGGGTTCAATGGGCTAATGTTTATAATACTGATAGCACAAGTGGAGGTGCTTGAAATGCTCATTTTTCCTCTCCCTGTGTGAGAGTTGATGAGTTCGGGCAGCCTTTGGGAAATACATTTGAATGAATCAATGGGCAAAACTCTACTTGGAAGTTCTTTGTTCCCATTGACCAGAGAGGGATACTAGAATCCTAAAGCAAAGCATAGAGTTGCTACCTACTAATAATTTATGAACTGCTTTTTTTTCTTTTTTTGGAAGTGCAGCAGAGGGCAGGCATTAATTTTAATGAGCACAATGGATGCTCTACTCAGGAAGGACCAGTCTCCCCAGTGCTTCCATCAATGCCGGGAGCCGGCAGGTGCTCAATAAACATTTGTTGAACAAAGGAATGAATAAATGCCTCCTGACCTCTCCGTCTTTGCTCTTCCCTACCCTTGTTGCCCAGTTTTGAGCACTCCTATCATTTATGCCCGTACCTTGAAAACATTGGTTTTCATGGATTTTCCTGCCTCTTTGCAAAAGGCAGAGAGAACTCCTTCTTTCAGACCAACAATGAGCAGGCTTGTCATTTAATTTTCCGTACGTGTGCTCAGTGCAGAACAGGTGCTCTCTACAGATGAACACTCAGCATGCCGCCTGGTTCGTCTCCTGCGTTTGGGAGCTTTGTTGCGTGGCATTCTCTGTGCCGAGTTTCTGGGCTCCGTCCTTCCTCTGGTCAAGGCCCCTGGCACAGTCCTTCCTCGGTGGAGAATCTAAGTGCTTCCTGGCCCGGGGGCTGAGGGTCAGGCCAGCTTTTGATTCAGAAATGCTTCTCCAGGAGAACATTGAGGCCTATTTTCCAAATTCACTCTAACACTTAGACTGGAAGGGATAGCTCCTTCCTGCCACTTCCTATTTCCCAATGATGTTAAAGTCAAGGGAAAGCGATAGTTGTGTGTTAAAAGGACTCATGCTCATAGTTGTTTTTAAAATGTATTTGAGGTATGGAGGAGGGGAAAGCCCACTAAAAAATAAATTATGCCTTATTCTTATCATAGCAGCCTCTTTATTGTTTTAATATTCTTAATAACTAGGTCTCTGATCCCTTCTACCCCATGTCTAAACCAGAAAAAAAAATGACCATTTAAACAACAGAACATAATTTCAAAAAATCACGAAAATATAGGATGAGGTAGGAAACCCTCAGTTTTTCAGTGCTGATAGTGTATCTTCACCATTACAAGACTTTAAGACAATTCAGTAGATGTCAGAGAAGAAAGACTGAAGAACATACCCTGCATTTTTGTCATTTTATACGACACATGTCGGATTATTTGTTTATATGATTATCAGGGAGTTTTGCACTGATTAAGTTTCCATTTACGCACTTCACAGATCAGCAGTCACACATGTTGCTGCTTTGGGCGCCCTTTCGGACTGAGAACACGCAAACCTAAGGGACTTGGCTTCTTGACACTCCACCTGCCTCTTGGTGAAAGTGTTCCTTGAAAAATCAACAGCTAAAAAAATAAATCGGCTCAGACATTTTTAGAGCAAACATCAGAAAGACATTGTTTTTCCTTTTCTTTCCTTTGAGGCTGGCATATAATTCACTATTTTAATATTGAAAACTGTGCTGCCTCATGGACACCCTGAAATCCTGGCCTTTGGAAATTTTGGGGAAAAAATAAAACTTTTCTTTAAATGCAGGTGTGCAATATATAGGAATGGAGGCGTAGGCAAAATAGGCTCCACAGAAAAACTCATCCGAATATCCAGCATTAGGATCTATTCAGGGTCACAGTGTTATATTTACAAGATGAGCTCAAAGTACTGAGTAGACGTCATCTTCCCGGCAGAACCTGGTGTTGGTAATTCCTAGGATTCAAAGTCCTTAAACAGCATTGACAGTGTAGTTCAGATGAGCTCGAAGGACACTATTATGCCAGTTGGAGAAGTAATACATGCATTTAAAATACATGAAGTATTGTTAGGCAGCCTCTCCTTGTTTTCAAAAAAACTACCTGACTAGCATGATGTCCGATGCTCAATAAACATCTAATGAACGAGAGAAGTTTATGCTAACGTTGATTTTTAAAAAATATTTAAACCAAGCTTACAGAGTTCTTACATCTCTGAGCAAGTGGAAATCCACAGAGCAAACCGCAGTGTCTTGATCCGGGCCCCTGACAATCCCGCGTGCAGGCTGAAACGGTTCGTACCTAAGGTTGACGAGGTTTGCCCTCCTGTCTTCCCCGAACTGTGGCTGACCTGAAATAACACCCACCAGCTCAAGTTCAGAATTTCAGAGCAAGGGCTGGGTGCAAGATAGGGTTTCAACCTCAGGTTTTGCCCGCCACAACTGACTTTTGTACATTCCACCCTAGGGCTCCTCCCTGAGCCCCGAGCTTTATGCAGACTCTTCTTAAGTTACTGGGACTTCGGAGCAAAAACGGTATCTTTTATTTCTGTCTCTCTGCCTTCCTCTCCCGGGGAAGTGAAATGCTCAGATGGAAATTCTGGGGTGAAGATGAGGGGTTGGCGAAAGCAGAGCCGTAGAGCCGAGGTTTGAAAACGACGGTGCGCGGGCTGCGGAGCAGGCGCTCCTGGGCGCCGGGAGAGCGGGGAGGGGGAATAATATGAAACGTCCTGAGACGGGTTACGGAGCCGCCCTCGGGCACACGGCGGCGGCTGTAGCAGCCGTGAGCTCCATGCAGAGGCAACCGGGCGGCGGAGCGAAATACGCGAGCGAAATAACCAAAGTCCCTGCGTGATGGTTAGAATCCCAGTGAGCTGCGCGCCCCCGGCGCCGTCCCTACCCCATTCACGCGCGCCCAGGAGTTGCGGGGCCTGGCTCCCAGAGTTTCCGCCGGAGTCCTCCTTTCGTCCGGGGAGGGGAAACCTCACTCCTCATGGGACTCAAGGGTTTAACTCGATGCCAGCTCCTAGCTCCCTTCTGCTCTTCAACTGCGCCCCCACCCCGGACCCGGGGTCCCCACCTCCGTGAGAGGCCCCCGCGGTGCTTGGTGAGGACTGAAGAGAGGAGCCAGGGACGTGCCCAACCCCTGCAGAGGGGAATTGGAGGTGAAGATGGGGAAGCGGGGCCTGCAAAGTTCCCCTAACCCTCACAGAGCATGGAAGGGGGGGCGGGGAATGAAATGCTCGTCTGCTTTCGCCCCCCCAAACCTTGGGACTTCAGCTACTATCGCGCGCTGGGAGGCCAAGGGTGTAGGGGCTGCCCTGGGCGCGACCCCGCGGAGAGAGGGGTTGGGTGGGCCCCAGAGACCCCAGCCCACGCTCGTCCCCCGGTGCCCCCTGGTGCTTCTGCTCTGTTCCCATTGGGCCCGATAATTAGGCGCCTCGCCATGTTGCCCCTGCAAGCCCTACAGTTTGTGGGGCTCGCTATCGGCAAGCGCAGTGTCATCGGTCTGCGAGGAGCAGCCAAATGACAGAGCACTCGGCCGCCCGAGCGCCCGGTTCTCGGCCTCCGCCCCGCGGCTCCGGCGGGCGCCCGCAGAGCAGGCCAAGCTGCTACCGGGCGCAGGCGTCTGCCGGCTCCGGCTCCGGCTCCCCCTCTATTGCTGTTGCTCAGGTGGGGTGGAAGAGGGAGGCCGAGTTGACCCTACCACCCTTCCCCCAGCCCCTTCCGAGAGCGTCTTCGGGGTCTGGAATGAGCAGGGAAAGAGACCTGTTGAAAACTCTCAACGCCAACTTAAAAGACAATCACAGCGCGGAAGCAAAACCCTCTCTCTAAATCGATATTTTGAAATGTCATAAACGCTGCATTGCAGTAAGATTGCTGCTCCTGAAATGGGCCAATAATTTCTGGCTCTCTCCCACCAATTCCTCCAACCGAGGATTTCAATGTAAAGCAATTCAAATAAGTAAAAACCACTTTATTGCTGTTTGAAAATTCGCATGCATTTATTCTGCTTAAAATGCGATATAGGGCATTTTTTTTTTTGTATTCCCATTTATCGCTTGCCAAGGAATAATTAAGAATAGGAGCTCGAAGATTAATTTTAAATAAAAAAAATCTTCTCAAATGAAAATGTCAGGTCATAAAAATTCCTTTTAAATCATAACAGCATATAAATCTTTGAAATTAACCATGTAATTACAATGTCTATCAACTTTTACCTTGAGCTTTGAGCCTCTCTTTTTAATCTTCCATTCTTTTTTAATGAATAGCTATTTTGAAATTAAAAAGTACTGTTCATTACACATGCCCTGCTATAATAGGGTTTTTATCATATTTGCTCTATGTAAAAATACTTGCTACTTTGTAATTATTCACACGCCGATCCTTCTCTATATTGAGTAGAAAATAAAAAATGAAATAGAAGTCAAAGGTGCTTTAGAGCTGAATGATTTACACAATTCATTAAGGACGGTGATTTTTCAGTTAGCATCAGATTAAATGGTTACTTACTCTCAAATAGCCCTTGGGGAGTTGAATTGCTGGGTAGCAAACAGATTAAAGTTTGCATTGAAAGAAAAATTGAATTCAGAGGTAATCAATAGCATAATAGGGGCAGTGAGTGGTGCCTGCTGCCTGAAATGAAATTACCATATTTTTAATCTTAATTTTCCACTCTGTTTATCTGACAGTGTGGATGTGCAATCCAAACAGATAATGAGAGAGTGGGATATTGACACTGCTGTCCTCTGGAGTGCTTGTTTTCAGTGATTAAATGCTGTGATCTGTGATTACTTTGTGCAAGGATGTCGAGGCTGCTGGCCAGAACCGCGGGAGGGGCGCTCACTCAGCAGCTGTAGCTCCCGGCGCTCCGAGGTTCTAACGTCTGAAATTCATTTTCCACCGGCCATACTGAAAAATGAAGATTACCTATTTATGTATAGATGTTGGCTGCACAAATTACAATAATTAATGCCATTATTATTGTTGTTCTGACTCAAAAATGTTTAATTAGATCAATATGCAGTGAACCCTCTCTGTAAGTTTTGTAATGAGCCAACAAACTTGCTTCTTCTAGGAAGATGTGAGTTATAGAAAGGAACACGCTGGGAAACTTTAACGGGAAAGTGTGTTATCATTAGGGAAGCAGTGGAGAGAAGAAAACTTCAAGGCATGCAGCCCCAGTGGCTGCAATTATATAACAAGCTGTGGTAATTTTTTAAAAATGCAAATAGTCTTCTCTGGGTGTGGGGAGAAAGTCCTCTTGTACATTTAATTAAATTAATACCTCTAGCCAAATCACAAAAATACCCAATCACAACATTTTTAAGTTATGTAAATCCTATATTTATTCTCCAAGTTTATCATCCTTTGAATTATAAATGTACTTTGTACATAGTATAGTTCTGACAAATGCCCTATTTTGAAGGCATTATTCCATTTCTGCAATGAGGAAATTTACAATGCTTCACACTTGACACCATACTATGGGTGCATCATTTGAATTTGAATTCACTTAATCCTGCTGTGGGAATAGATTTACAATAGGCGATGGCTATCTACCATCTATACCAACGACGGGCAATGTACAGCCTACTTTTGAATCCATTGGGTAAAGTCTGCATGTGTTCGTAAAATTCGGTAAGCATGCATCGTTAATTAATTTATCCTCCTTTCATACATATGTGGGCCCAAACAAATCGTCAGGAAGAGAAAGGGTGATAGGCAGTGCCGGCTATCTGACAATAGATTATTACACAGCATTTATTTCTCCACGTTGCAGAGCAGGCACAACAAAAAAGTGATAGGGCTGTGCCTCATGGAGCATTCCCTAACCTGGGCCAGATGTGTCTGCTTCAGCGCCTCACACACGGGAGAATTTTCTTTTTTCTCAGTCATTTCAGACTCTGGTAAGAGAAGAAGGTACTCAGAAATGAAGAGTGCAAAATAACTGGGGACAAGGTGCCTGAGCTCCATGCCTGACTGTGAATTTGAGATGGTTGACTCCCTGATTCAAGCCCCTCACAAAAACCCCCGGCTTCTCCAAAGAGGCAGGTGATTGAAATTGGGAAGTTTTAACAAGTTAATGTTTTAACTCTTGGATGGCCACCCGCAGCTCAGCTCTTGCGGCACGGCACTTACGTACTGAGTAGAGAAACTGGGGAGGCAGAGAAGCTGAAAAATATCGGCCAATGGCTGTTGCTTCCGTTCCTATTTTACGCATATACTAAAGGCATTCTCTGGCATTACATACACCGCAGTGAGAACTGCACACCCCAGTTCTACTGCTTTAGATACTCTATATGCTGTGTCACTTGGTAAATTGCTCTAAAGAAAGGCAACATTAGACCCACACAAAAAATGAATATAGTCACGTCCCAATGAATCCATATAGTTGTGCTGGAATATGCTTAACTTTGTTGCTTAGAGTCTTTAAAAAAATCACACAAAAAGATCTATGGGGCAGATTAAGAGTTGGGACAGATTCTTTCACACAGAGGTTTAGTACCATTTTGACAATTTATTCCGTATTCAGAAAAATCCATAAACTTGAATGTAAACTACATGTAGTTCTGCCTTCACTACAATAAACTCATCCAATTTTTTGATAACTTGTATTTTGTCCCTTAAAATCTTTTTTCACTAATACTTAAACATGCTGATTCTTACAGCCATGGAAGACGGCTGATACATATCCATTGGCATGGAAAGTAGTCAAAGTGCTATTTGAACTTTTTCTCCCCAATCTCTTGACTACCTCTATAATCCAACTGAAACCTGGGTTTTCTAAGGATACAAAAGCCTTCCTCTACCCCTATACCTGCGGTCACCATTCGAAGTTTATTGAGCTTTTGAGCACACAAAGAGAGTGCGAAAATCCAAACCAATCTCTTTCCTTTTGCTTTCTAAATCCTGACATGGTCCATCACCTTTTTAAAATAGTGAGCTGGCCTTCCCCAAGAGGGAGAAAGGAAACAAAATCTAATGGAAAACAATGGAAGAAGGATAATCTAATCTTTAAATAAGGAGACATGTTTCTGAAGGCTTAAGGGGGGTGAGTTTCACGTAGATGTCGCCTCCTGAAAAATAGGAGCCCTCCAGGAGGTGAAGAGGGAAATATTAATGCCATTAATCCATTGTCCCCGAATTGTCCCTAAACAGGTGGGACCTGAGGGAAGGCTGTAGGTCACAAGGAAGTATTCACAGAAGACAAATGGTTTGCTCCTGATTGTCATTCAGTTTGTTCAACCATTAACAAGCCCGTCCTGGGAAAACCTAAATATTCCAATGAACCACACACACAAACGAGTAGCTATTACTTCTGGTAGGTGACCCAAGCACTCCTTCCAAGGCCTGTGTCTCGTGACCAGGTGAAGAAAGAAAAAGTACTTATCACAGACTCTGGGAATGAAAGTTCATTCTGGGGCACCACTGACTAATGTCTCCCGTACATTTTGTGTTAAGGAAGCAAAGCCCGAGGTGTTTCTTCAAGGAATGGGGCTCTAGGGGACCCAGCACCAGAGCACCAAATACTTGTATGAATTTTCTTGTACCTCTAGACACTAGAGTTTTGGTGGGGGGCGGTAATTGTTGAGGTTTACATTGCCTTGAAACATTATATACAATCTCGGCAGCAAGAACTAGAAAATAAAGCTACCCGTGATGCAAGAAGAGGAGTGACCATTTCTGCTGAGCAAAAATGGGAAGCGCATAAACTCTGGGCCTCACAAAACCTGCTTCGGGACACATTGGAGCTATTTATGGCTCAGTCACCAGTGCCTGGCACATGGGAGATATTAATTTTTGTGCTTAATGAATGAATATACAGATAGAGCAAGAGTTTGAGAAACTGTCAGACTTGATTTTAACTATCATTAATCATCTAGACCTTAAATGTTTAAGCTATGAAACGCCATTGTTTGCAGAGCTTGTACCATTCCCCAGCTCTATATTCAATCTAAAAGTTCACGACTCTACCAAATAACTTAGAAGATAGAAGCAGTAGCCTAGTCAATGAAATGGCCTTGCAGATACTTAGCTTAAGCAGCCTCTCTACCTACTTAGATACCCAGCAAAGTACAACTGGTCGCCTTCCCAAGACTGTTAGTTCCAATTGCTGCCGGCCATATGCTTCACTCATTCAACGCATTGTCCTCCCATGACACAGCATACTGTCTGTCCTTCCTCCTCCCCATTGAGAAGATGAGATCCTTGAAGACAAGAACCAAGTTCTAGCTTTAATTCCCTTTTTCACTGGTGCAGAGAGGCCTTGCTAAGTGTCTGTTGAACGAATTAAACTAAGATTGCGGTATACTGACAAAATCTTATTCTAAGCTGCACTTGTTTGAAAAATGCCCGTAAATACCGCTCCTATAAGAATTCCATTCCGAATTCTGCCTCTGTCTCCAATCCTCTTGGGAAGGCAGTTACTAATCTGGATGCTTCTTTTGTTATCTATAAAATGAGAGCATAGCCCTGGCTGGTGTAGCTCAGTGGATTGAGTGTGGGCTGAGAACCAAAGAGTCGAGTCGCTGGTTCGATTCCCAGTCAGGGCACATGCCTGGGTTGCAAGCCAGGTCCCCACTGGGGCCATGTGACAGGCAACCACACATTGATGTTTCTGTCCCTCTCTTTCTCCTTCCCTTCCCTTCTGTATGAAAATAAATAAATAAAATCTAAAAAAAAAGAATATATATATATATATATATATATATATATATATATATATATATATATATAATGAGAGCATGGCTCCAGGTGGTTTCCAGCTTTAAAATTCTGTGAATTGAATTTTTTTCTTGAATATTTAGCCCCTGACTAGATTTCGTCACAAACTAACCGTTTTTTGGAGACAGCAACAATTACAGGTGAAGGTATAGTTTTACCAATCACCTTTTCTCTCATTCCGTGTATGGACACCTTGGGAGGAAAGAAGCATTTTCCAAATTATCATTTCTTTCATCCCACATTGAAAAGCCACAGAAAAACTGTGTTTTCTTTATGGGAAGTAACTACAATATGTATCTATGAATGGCTTCATAGTTAAATGCCTGTGAGTACACCTCTCTCTTTGATTTTGCTCTAATGACCCTTTCCCACAGTTGTGAGGCCCGTGTGCTTCCCTCAGCCAGAGGAAGCCCACAGCCTTAAAGCAGAGGCGAGCCCTTGCTGCTATTAACAGCTGCGAGCATGGCGCTAGCCAGCCCCCAAGATGGCCTGAAATAATTCCCACCTCCCGTGCTCCACACGTTTGTCATCGCCTCTCATATTGTACCGGAATTATCTGTGTGAGCCACAGGCTGCAGAGTCGTGGGGGTGGGCTACTTCCTAGATTAGGTTAATAAAAGACTGTGGCTTCAGAGTTGGGCTTATTCGGTCTCTCTCTCCCCTTGCGTTTGCTCTAGGGGAAGCCAGTTGCCGTGTTGTTAGGTGTCCTATGGAGAGAGGCACATGGCAAGGAACAGCAGTATTCAGTCCAACAGCCCACGAGGAGCTGGAGAAGCCAGCTGCCATATCATGATGACATTCAGGCAATGGATGGAGAGGCCCACACAGTGGAAGATGGATGTCCGTGCCTCTGGCCAGCGGGGACCTGAGGCCCACCAACAGCTCCATGAGGGAGCTGGAAGCAGATTGCCCTTCAGCCGAGGCAGCAGCCCCGGTCAACAGCTTGACACGGCCTCAAGACAGGTGGTTCACCCAGCTAAGCTGCTCCCAGATTTCTTCCTACAGAAACTGTGAAATCAAATATAGTCATTTTAAGGTCCTGAGTTTTGGTATGATTTGTCACACAACAAGACTAGGTATCAAAATGCAGGTATAAAGGGTGTTACTTCAATATCATGTGATGTCGATTGCACATCTTTAGGGATCCTTTTCATCTTTAATAAACATTTTCTGCCTGTCCAGTTGTGTGTCTAAGTATTCCAAGCTGTAGAATCTACGAGAATAATGTCCTAAGATGTGAAGACTGCACAATCAAGATATTTGCTTTTTAAAGTTTTTTTGCAAAACAGTTTCTTGATAGTATACCTCTAATATTTAAGTTTAAGGACTGTCTTACTGGGACCTTTATTTATAAAATTTCATAGAGATTTGAGCTAGATTGATAGCTATTTCTCTAGTCAATTAAAAAAGTTAAGCCCTCATCCAATAGGCTTTCCGTGTCAATGAGAACAGAAAAACCCTAAGACACTCATGAACACCAGGCCGTCCATTTTGTGCCACATCTTGAAAATCAGAGTCATAGGCTAATGCGGAACCAGAGAAGGTGCTATGGTTGTAAGTGCGATCCTGATATTATTCAAAACGCTATTTCTCTTTTAGAATTTCCCCCAAACCACCATATGACAAGTGTTGACCAATTAAAAACATGCAACTGGTTTTGGGGTTTGATGGAATGAATACAACACATTTGTTCCAAGTAGAGAAGTAGAAATCATTTAAGTTTAAATACAAGTGTGGACCCTCTCCCCAAAAATAAAATTATCTCCTGGCGGTCAGGCCCATAGTAGTACAGGCTGCCCCCACTAGGTGAGTGTTCCAGGAACCCATCTGGATCGGCACACCGGCTGGTGGTGTGAGAGGCTGCGCTCAGCGTCACTGAATTTTGTTTGAAGACTCTTTCAATGAGTTTGCCAATTTCATGATGGGAGATTTACAAGCGCACCTGCCCACAGCATGCTGAGAGTTCAGCAGTTTTGGACTAAAAACAGCACGGCCCTCATGCCTCACCCTCCCCATTTGCCCAATTTCACCTCGAGCAACTTTTTTTTTGTTTCCCCACATGAAAAAAGTCCTCAAAAGGAAATGTTTTGCTGATGTGGAAGAGGTGAAACAAAAAACAGCAGAAACGCTAAAGGGCATCCAAATCAATGAGTTCAAAACCTGTTTTGAGCCATGCAGAAAATTGCCTCGATAGGTGTATTGCATCAGATGCAGAGCACTTTGAATGTGACTGAAATTTAAACATGTCAGAATAAATACAAATTTTTTACTAAATAAATTCTGGGGTCTTTTGGTCCCCTCTCATGTGAGATATTTTTCCCTTATCATCTTAACCTGAATATTAAACAATAGCTATTAATTCATGACAACACTGAGAGCAACTTATGCGATTTGTGCACATATTCTAATTTAAACCTCCCTTCAGATCAAATTTTAAAAGTATTATTATCCCATTTTATCGGTGCAATATGAAGTCTGAGAGGTTTTAAATTATGTGCCCAGACCACGCAGCTCACAGTGATGGACCTAGGACACAACATTAGGCATTTCTGAGGTTTATCCTCTTGGTACTATGCTTTATTGCCTTCCCATATTATTATTAATATTAGTTTTAGTAAATGACAATACGGCGGCATCTATTGAATTCCTTAATACAGATTTATGGCCAATCTATAACCATCACTAACAACAATAACCAAAAATCCTCATGTTCAAAAAGATTTTATATCAAGCTCAAGGTAAGAAAAGGAGCTTCCGCTTGGTGAGAAAGTATCAGAGGGACACACAGGAAAGATGGTGCGTTTGGGCTTCTACATTCTCCCACACATCTGATGAGGAGGAGTCAGCACTTCATGGAGACACTTTCGTCACAGGCCTGAGTTCTGTAACTGCCCCGTTTCCTGGGTTTCACAGCTGGCTTTTTGTCTCAGAATGTTATTTTCCTTCCCGTTTTCCTATGGAGGGTAAATATGATTTTAATATGTTTCGGAGTATTCAGTGCCAACCTTTACAAATATCTATACACTTGTAATTCGATTTTTTTCC
The DNA here is from genome assembly GCA_004026765.1 of Micronycteris hirsuta. Taxonomy (NCBI): domain Eukaryota; kingdom Metazoa; phylum Chordata; class Mammalia; order Chiroptera; family Phyllostomidae; genus Micronycteris; species Micronycteris hirsuta. The sequence goes on from PVJI01001696.1 coordinate 75,813, forward strand.
AGGGGAGAAGGCCACTTTCATTATTCATCTTCCCCTGGCGTGGGGACTCGATGGGCCCTTTGGTTTTTCTCGTTAGGGTTCCACTCGGGCCAGCTTTGCCAGTGCGTTTCTGGGGGGCCACGCGCTGGCGCTGGGGGCTGCTTGTCGGTCAGACTCCGAGGGCGGTGGGCGAACGGAAGGTGGCAGCGCTCGCGGGCACTCTGGGGCCTGGGGGCAGCTTTAGGATTCAGTTCGCCTGTGGGCTCTGCCGCTCTGTGCCCGTCACCAGTCTGTGCAAAGTAGCAGAGGACAGTGGAAAGAGAAGCACGGCAGCCCCTTGCTCCCACAAAGAGGAAGTTACTGACCACTTCTAACACACCCGTGAAATAGGGGCAGTTAGCACCCATTACTTATCAGTTCCAGTCACAGCAGCTTGTCTTTTAAAATCCGAGGAAAACTAACATGCAGTGGTTCAGTGGTTTGTTTGTTTTTGGTGTTACTGTGTGTGTATTATTCTGTAAGTGAAAAGTGTTGCCAATTCACTGAATAGTTAGTGTGATGGTGAAGTGTTTCTTTTTCCTTCAAATTAGGGTGAATTGCCCTAATTTGAGGATGACATGCTACGGCATTGCTGCCACAGCTGTGCGTACATATCGCTGGCAAGCGGAGAGGAACTTCGCCGGCTCACAGCTCCATAAGGTCTTTTTATCTCAGACGTTTTAAAGTTCATTTCCTAAGTTTTTGGCTTTTGTGGTTTTCTTTTTTTAAACCACACTTTTTCTTTTGTATCTTCACGCCATTGTTCCCATTTTAAAGCTGATGATATAAAGCATTAGCACTTTGTTCAAGAGGACAAAGAAAAATCCCATCGCATAGATTTGCAGTATCTGAGAAACACAAGTCTGCTTTGTGCATGTTGCTCCAGAAAGGATAAAAGTGTTCTCTGAATAACCATCATCAGCAATTTCTAAGAAAAAATATCTCCACTCAGGTAACTTTTAAAATAGCAACAGCAACATTAAAACAAAAGTTAAATGAATGATTTCTAATTTAATTAAGCACCAGTATTAGAATACACACCTTGGACTATTTCTGTTTATGTAAGATTAAATTTTGTTTCCATTTATCTTATTTTGGAGAGCTTTAACAAACTATACTTATGTAATTTAATTATAAAAACAGCTAGTGTCATTTAAAGCACATTAAAATACATTCTGCCTTCAGTTTGTGTCGACATGATCTTAGACTACCCTGTAAAACATCTCTCCTACAGGGCAGGATACTAATGTTCCACTTTCATTTCAGAAATTTGCAGCTTAGATAAATGCATTAATAGGTAATGAACCTTGTTTAAATCAGAGGCCCCCAGACATATTTGATAGTATATACTCACAATTAAGAAAATCTCAGCATGTACCCTCAACCAAGGCACGTTTATTTATACAGTACACAGATGTACCACTTCTTGTGATACTATCGGTAGGGCTTAGCTCCTTTCTTACCTTTCAGATAAAGAAGTATCAGTAGAGGTTATATTTTTCTCCCTGCACCCTGAAGGATTATTTTGTGTATATCTCATTTTGGAGATAACTGATTTACAATGTTGTAGAGCTTCTACTTTTCAAGTGAGTTATTTTTGCTTTATTTACCGTATTTATACTTGAGCATTCATGTATTCAAGTACATACATGGTTTTTAACTGTGACTTTTGATATTTATGTCGTTTCATTGCACTTTAGCTGCAAAAGAGGACCCGATATTAAGGTGCAATCCGGCCCTCTGCTAGGAAGCAAAGACAGATGCAGTGCGTGAGATCGCAATGCCTCTGGTTCCGAGGCTGGTGCTGGGGCAGAGCGAGGGCGTAAGAATCGTCAGCTCTTTGACGGTGTTTGAGAAACGGGCTCCCCCTGGTTCTGTCTCTTTCTAGAAAGACCAGTTGGAACCCTGTGGAAGTTACTGGTACACCAACTTTGCTCGATGATGGACATTTTGATTTACGGATTTGCTGACGAGAAAGGCTGGCTTGTAGCAAACCATTGTGCTCTGACATCAGGTATCCTTCATCTTGGCGACTGCATAAGGAGAGGTTGGAGCTGTTGGAGATGTGAGCATGGATTCCTGCCCTGCCAGAGAGTCTGAGCAGACGACCTCAGTGTGACTTTCAATGCCGAAGTCTGCGATTTTACACTAATTAAAGAACAATCATCCAGCCCTGGCTGGTGTGGCTCTGTGGTTGAGTTTCAGCCTGTGAATCGTAGGGCCACTAGTTCGAATCCCAGTCAGGGCACATGCCTGGGTTGCAGGCCAGGTCCCCAGTAGGGGGCATGGGAGAGACAACCACACATTGATGTTCCTCTCCCGCTCCTTTTCTCTCCCTTCCCCTCTCCAATAAATAAATAAATATTTTTTAAAAAAAGAAAGAGAACAATTATCCAGAAGCCTGGTCACTTGGAATCTCTTTGCCACAAAGAGACATTGACTCCACTTGTCAGGGCGAAGGTTAAGTAAGAAGCGCAGACTGAAGAGAGGCCCCAAATGTTAGATTTATAAGGAGAATCCTAGCTTCATCAGGGCCCAGGAACAATGGGGAGCCTCAGTCGTGAAGCATTATATGCACTGAGTTGGGGAAGATTCTTCCCTTGAAGGTATTTGCAGAGGGAATAAAAAAATCGTTCCTCTGGGAAGCTCTGAACTTAACTAAGTCAACGGTAGGCCAAACTTACAAAGTCCCTTTCATTTTTCTGCTTCTATGGATTATTACCACCACCTGCTATGCTTAATTAACTAAAACTACCAAAAAGAAAAAGAAAATTCCCAGTAACAAATAGAGGAGAAAGTGTCATTTTAATGTTTTCCTTTGGCTTCTTTCAGTCAGGAGAGATTTACTACCAGTCAGCAGGCAGGAGCAGACTAAACAACGCATTATCTATATTACGTGGTGTCATTTCTCATAGATCCAGAGCTGAGGCCGCATGCGTGTGGTTTCTGGTCTCTGCAGTATCTTACAAAAAGAAATTCACTGGAAAATAAAAATTAAAAAAAAAATCACTTTTTGGAGCGAGAGGGCGAGAACCCTGACCCTTCTTCTGGGTGAGAAACTGGGCATTGCACCCCGTGAATAGCCCCACTCATCACGGGTTCCTGGGAGCCAACGTCCCAGAGATCAATGGTGCTGCTCACGGGGCAGGTGCAGGGCACATAAAGGCCCTCAGTGCTGCGCCGGGGCTCGGGGAAGGCATGAGATCACACAGTTCCTGCAGAGCGCCGGGAAGCTGCCGGCGCTGCCCATCTGGAGGCCGCTGTCAGGAGGAGCCCCCAAGAGAGCGAGGGCACTGTGCTTCTGCCTGTTGCTCAGCTCGCACTTCCTCCTCCTGCCCAGGCGGAGCCAAAGCAAACACCTCTCTTTTTGAATAAAGGGGCACGTGCCAGTTTTTCCCAACTGGACCGTCAGGGTCAGCGGTTCAATGTGAAATAATTTGTCATAAAAATTGGGGGGATTTCACTGACAGAATGAAATTCTGGATGTCTCATGTGTGTCCATGATGAAGATAAATTCAATCAAGATGTTGCACTCGGTGATTACTTAAATACCAAGAACAAGCCACGTAATGGTTTAAGTCTTGTGTCCTTTAAAATGTTGCCTGGAATATTTTATTAATCTTTTTTAATTTGCTATAAATCATGCATATCATCTAAATTTATGCATATACTTAGTTTCCAACTGTATTTGAAAATAAATCCCTTACTTCAGCTGAATATAATTATATATTAAGTTCACTGAGTCGATTTCAAAAGTTAGAAAGTTACAATTACTTTTTGAATATATTGTATTGATTATGCTATTACAAGTTGTCCCATTTTCCCTCCTTTATTCTCCTTTGGCCTGCATACCCCTCCCACCTGCATTCCGCCCCTTAGTTCATGTCCATGGATCGTACATATAAATTCTTTGGCTTCTACATTTCCTATACTATTCTTAACCTCCCCCTGTCCATTTTCTACCTACCATATATGCTACTTATTCTCTGTACCTTTCCCCGCTCTCTCCCCCTCCCATTCCCCCGCTGATAACCCTCCATGTGATATCCATTTCTGTGTTTCTGTTCCTGTTCTAGTTGTTTGCTTAGTTTGTTTTTGTTTTAGGTTTGGTTGTTAATAACTGAGTGTGTTATCATTTTACTGTTCATATTGTTGATCTTCTTTTTCTTAGATAAGTCCCTTTAACATTTCTATAATAAGGGCCGGGTGATGATGAATTCCTTTAACTTGACCTTATCTGGGAAGCACTTTATCTGCCCTTCCATTCTAAATGATAGCTTTGGCTGGATAGAGTAATCTTGGATGTAGGTCTTTGCCTTTCACAACTTCAAATACTTCTTTCCAGCTCCTTCTTGCCTGCAAGGTTTCTTTTGAGAAATCAGCTGATAGCCTTATAGGAACTTCTTTGTAGGTAACTCCTTTTTCTCTCGAAGCTTTTAAAATACTTTCCTTATCTTTCATCTTGGGTAAGGTAATTATGATGTGCCTTGGTGTGTTCCTCCTTGGACCAACTTCTTTGGGACTCTCTGAGTTTCCTGGACTTTCTAGAAGTCTATTTCCTTTGCCAGACTGGGGAAGTTTTTCTTCATTATTTGTTCAAATAAGTTGTCCATTTCTTGTTCTTCCTCTTCTTTTTCTGGCACCCCTATGATTCAGATGTTGAAATGTTTAAAGTTGTCCTGGAGGTTCCTAAGCCTCTCCTCATTTTCTGAATTCTCGTTTCTTCATTCTGTTTTGGTTGAATGTTTATTTCTCCCTTCTGGTCCAAACTGTTGATTTGAGTCCCGGTTTCCTTTCCATCACTGTTGGTTCCCTGTACATTTTCCTTTATTTCACTTAGCATAGCCTTCATTTTTTCATCTAATTTGTGACCATACTCAACCAATTCTGTGAGCATCCTGATTACCAGTGTTTTGAACTGTGCATCTGATAGGTTGCCTATCTCTTTGTCACTTAGTTGTATTTTTTCTGGAGCTTTTAACTGTTCTTTCATTCAGGCCTTTTTTTTTGTCTCAGCCTGCCTATGACATATAAGGGGCAGAGCCTTAGGTGTTCACCAGGTCGGGGTCATCGATGTGGTTGCGTTGGGACACTGCATGTGGGGGAGGGTCCCGGAGGGAACACTGCCTCTTGTTCTGCTCACTGCTGGATTTCAGTCACTTCCCCCGCTACCCACAAGCAAACTGGGCCCTTCTGGTGCTGATTCCCGGGTAGGTGGTTTGTATACATTCTAGGACCCTGTGGGTCTCTCCAACATACTCTCTTGTGAGGCTGGGAGTTTCTCCCGCTGCCTCAGACCCCACAGGTGTTTGCAGTCAAAGGTTTGAGGCTTTATTTCCCTGCTGGGACTCTGGGTTTTGGGGTCTGTCTTGCTCCCCAGTTGTTCCTCCCAGTTTATCTGCACGTGGATGTGGGAACCCCGGTCTGCCAGCCACCTCCTTGCTGCGAGTCCTCTCTGCCCCCCTGCCCGCCTCCGCCCCTCCTGCCGGTCTGGGTGAGTGTTTCTTCTGTAACTCCTTGATCTTCAGACTTCCATACAGTTCAGTTTTCTGTCAATTCTGGTTGTTTTTTGTTTTTAAATTTGTGGTTGTTTTTCTTTTGGCTGTGCGAGGAGGCACAGTGTGTCTACCTCTGCCTCCATCTTGGCCAGAATTCCAGAATTATTTTTGATTTAGAGTTTTAGTGGCCTCTTGTATTCTAACAAGAACATAATCGTCAATTCTATTTTATGTCATCAGTAACTTTTTAATCGTCAATTCTATTTTATGTCATTATCAGTAACTTTTATAATGATTAAAGCTCCGGGTATAATCTTGTGTTTTAAAGTATAATTGAATTTATTTTATACAATAATTGAGAAATTGTAATGACTTAAGCAAGAACTGGGCTAAAGTGTACCTTTCTGTAGCCTATATAAAAAAATATTTTTGGCAAACCAAAAAGAATCTTGCCAGGAGGCCCAGTGTTAGACAAGCAGAGTAGGATTTAGTCATGCAAACCAAACTCACAAAAGACTGGTATAGAGACCACAAGTGATGAGTTTGCAGCATCAGATGTAGCTTCAGTCAGACCTCTGAGTCACACTTGATTGTCTCTCAGCCTCCTTGGCAAGCCCATTGTCTTCTGATCCTTATGCGAACTCTCATAAAGACGAGGCGTAGGCCCAATTTCTGTGCGAATCTTGCCTTATTTCGGATAGTGAATGACACTAACTAGTTAACAGTGAAGCATCAAGTATGCATATCGTCCAAAAGGTACAACTATTAATAGTTTAAAAAATAAGTATAATTTTATAATATAAAATTTATCCATTCTACGTGTATAGTGAGTGATCTCTGGTAAATCGGAGCTGGGCAAGCATTGCTACAGATCCAGCTGTAGACTTGTATCATCGCTCCAAAAGGGTCCCTCGGTGTTTTCTCCTTCTCTACTCCCACCCCCCAAATCCCAGGCAATCACTCATCTGTATTTTTGTCTTGATAAATTTTCCATTTGGGGAAATTTCACACAAATGTAACCATACAATATGTATGTAGTCCTTATGTTTTGAGGTTCATCAGTGTTGCTGAATGTATTATTTTCTTTCTATTATGGAATGATATTTCATTGTATGGCTATACTACATTTAAAAAAATCTATTCCCCAATTTGTGGAAATTTATATTGTTTCCACTTTTTTGGCTGCTATGAATAGTGCTGCTAAAAGCATTCATATTCTAGTGTTTCTAGGAATATATGTTTTCATTTTTCTTGGGAAGATACCCAAGAGTGGAATCGCTCAGTCCTATGATAAATTTATGTGTAACTTTTCATGAAATTGCCAAGCTGTTTGCCAAAGTGGCTGTACCATCTTACATTTTTACAAGTGATATTTGGTTGTTTCAGTTTCTCCTCATCCTCACCAAAACTTTTTCCAGGCTGCCTTTTTGGTTACAGCCATTCTATCTCTAATAACACACTATCTCATTTAACATGTGGGCTAATTGGGGCTCAGGGACCACCAACACCATGCCCGGAGCTGCACAGAGGGCAGAGGTAGACTCCATCAGTCGACTCCATTTCTCAGCATTCCTGAGGGTATCAGGACCTGGACGTTGGTAGAAAAGAACTATGTATCACATTCGGGGGTGTTTAAGAGAGATGTTAAATACAGCCATGGGGTTTCCAAAGGAAAAGAGTAAGAAAAAGGACCAGAAAAGGCTCAGGGATAGTTTCCTGGGGACCTTCCGCTTTGGGGGCCCAGGCAGAGTTCAGAGTGGCCCGGAGAGACTGTGAGCAGGGGGACGAGCATTCCAAGGAAAAGGCCGAGGTCGGCTAGTCTTTCTGCAAAGCAGTTGCAGAAGATGAAGCTTGAAGACAGCCATTGGATTTCTGTGCTACAATCAACCTTAGAAAGCTCAGTCTCAGTAATGTGTTGAGGAAAAAAAATTGTCAGGAGCTCCTGAAGTTGGAAACAAAGATTGTAATCTACCCTAAGAGGAACATCTGTGGAGAAGGGAAGACGTAAGAACGGTAGAGGACTCAGGAGTCTCGAAGGAAGGCTAGGTTTCCTTTTCCCATGAACTCCTAAGGGCCCTAAGAACAAGGGAAACTTAACTGTATTTGTATGAAAATTTGTAGTTTCGATTTTTGGATCTATGCAAATAGGCTCTGTGTATCATACTCATCGTTACCCTTTATTGGTTGAATGAAACAGAGGCCGGCACGAGACTCACCCTGAGCAACCAGCCTACCTGCTCCGATAGTTCCTTCCCTCTCACCTCCACACCTCTCAGTCCCCCACACTGTGAACCTGGGCTGAGCCCCTCCCTCTTCCTCACCCCACTAAGGGGTCCAAGTGAGTTGACGCCACGTCTCTTCTCTTCTCCCACTGAGTGGTAGTCCTGATCTCCAGATGGCCCTCATTAGAATGAGGGCACCAGTCCCCTCCCCAGCCTTTGCCTCTTCCCCAGCCTGGCACATGAGGTCACGCTTTCCTGGCCCCCACCACCTCTGCAGGCTCGCTGTGCCCCTCCCCAGCCACGCATTCTCTGCTCCTGACAAAACGTCTCCAAACACGGACAAATGGGCCCGGGGGTGAGGTTCACACCATCGAGAGCCACTGTTTTATTTTCAGTTCATTGTTGTCATTGCGGAACTCATTGCACAGTATTAACATAACCTCTGTCTAGCACTACACCTGGCATATAGTAAATGCCCAGAAAAATATGAACTCAAACATGCAGAGAAGAGAAGACTGAGAACTTTAGGACCTAAATGGGCTTCATTCCCTCCTCTAGCACTTGACCAGCTGTGTGATGCTAGGACACTGACCTCCTCAAGTCTCTGTGCCTTCATTATAAATGGGGTAACAGTGCCATTAGGCTTATGGTACAGATGAAATGGCATCATTATTCGAAAGGTCTCAGGCACAGTTTGGGGCAGAGGGAAAACAGTAAAGAGTCATCCTATGAAGAGTTCTCTCTGCCTGCGTGATCCCCGAGGCCCCAGTTCATTCCGTTCTCATTACTGGGGTCGCTCACAGCGCCTGGCACAGGACGCTTGCTCGGAACACGGACTTGGGCGGGGCTAAAGTGGTCCGCAGGACAGGTGCACCCACACAGCCTTTTCCGAACGCACGAAGGAGCCAAGCAAACACGACTGGGGAAGAAGTGGACCGGGAGGAAACTGCCAGCAGGTGGCCTCTTCCTGCTTTATCTTCTTTGCTCCGGCTTTTCTCCCTTCCTCTGATTCCTGTGTGACATTCGGCAGCTTCAGGAGAAAGGAAAGAGAAAGCAGCAGCTGACCTAGATGTAGAGCAGCCCGGGATGATATAAACGTGCCTTTTAGCTGAAGAGAAATGGGTACATGTTTTCCTTTCCCTGGTAGATTACAAACTGCCTGAGGGTTGAAGATGCTCTGGCTTGTTTAGTTGAAATCTTTTTTTTTTCCAGAACCAGTCCTTGAGATAGATGACAGGTAGATGGATAAATGGGTGTCCAAAGTTCATACATTGACCATTCGGTGGCACCTTTCCTGCCGAGATAAGGTACTGGTGATGAGCTGCTACCCTCCTCTGTAACACTGCGCTCACGTCAGCAAGGTGGCTGGCGAGAGGTGGTCAGAACCCAGATGAGATGGTTAACTGGGTTTGGCTCACTGGCAGAACTAGCTTTTGCCAGTTACTTGACTGGTGTAAAAGAATCCTCCTGTTCATTAGCATTACTAGTAGCACACTAAGTTAACTGACAAGAGTTGATCCACAGTACAATTAAGGAAATTAAATGGATACACACCAGAAGGGGGAGGTGGGGAGGAAGGAAAGAATCTATACTTTAAGGGAATTTTTCTCAAAGTGTGGTCTTTGAACAGCTTGCCCGAGACTCACCTGAGGTGTGCTTTTTTAAAAATACAGTTTCCCACCCTGCAGCCTCCCACCATGGGCCCTGAGGACTTAGAGTAGGTTGGGGAGAAAATCTCCCCACACATCTTCTTCTTTCTTTAATGCACACTACAATTTGAGAAACACGGCTCTAAAGAAAACAGAATTTAATGTATGGTCAGATTCTACCAACAGCCTTATTCTACATGGTCTATGCCTTTGGGTGGTCTCGCTGTTCTTACAGAGTATTTTTTAAGGTCTTAAGAGATGACATAACAGTTTTAGAAAAAGAGCTCGGGTTTGCAGTTAGACGGCTGTGGAGTCAGTCCTGTCCATGTCTGGGCCTCAGGCCGAGCAAACCTCTGTGGTCTGCAGACCCCTCACTGGCCACAGGGGCTGTCGGCCTCCCTGAATGAGTGGTCCAGATGGACCTGATGGCTCCAGGATGCCGTGAGGCTGTGGTCTTCGACACCCTCTCTGCGGTCTTATAAACCAGCAGTAGGAATAGCAGGCATTTATAGAGCTCTTCCTGGTGCCCCGTGTTATTCTAAGCACTCTACACACCCTAACCTATTTAATCCCTCTCAACAACCCCAGGAGGCGGGCTAGCCCCATTGCTGAGACAGGAAATGGAGGCAGAGCAGGTTAAGCCATAACTCAAGGTTAAATAGCTTAATAAGCAACTGAAAAGTTTATTTCACATCGAGGATCATCATTTTTACATTGAAATTTTTTTTCTTATTTTCTATTTATATGTTTTCTATATTTTGTTACTCAAAACAGTAGAAAGGGCACTGACGGGCAGGACCGGCACTGGGGGCTAGCCTGGGCCACGGGGACAGGTGTGTGACTGTGCCCAGTCACTTCAGCCCCTGGCTCTCATTTCTTCCTCAGTAAGATGACACTCCAGAACATTTTAGGGTCCCTTCTAAAACCCGTGTGCTTTCATCGCCATCTTTCTCAGTCTATCTGGTACACCATTATGCTTTTTTTTTTAAAAAGGAGAAGCTTAGTATGCAACAAAGGATGATTATCATAACAGATTTGCTTTAAAATGAAAGTACTTTAAATTCATACTTTAAAATGTCCATAGACATCAGTTTCTGCTAGAGGGATACATATTGTAAAGCCAGGCATTGTATTTCTAAGAGTTTATTTAATGCAATAAATTGTTTAGTTCTTTTTCTCTGTGCCCCTGGTGAAAAATGAGGGGTGCCTGCCTTGAACACCTCAAGTTCCAAAGAGGGGCTGCTGGAAGTGGTGACGAGCTTGACCAACCCAGCCGCCGTTAGTCCTTCCCGTTCTGAAACGAGGGGGACGCTGATACAGCTCTTCATTTTGCTGTGAAAATTTCATCTGTTTTTACAGATGAGTTTTCCCAATGGGCGATAGAGGATCCTCTATAGTGAGCACATCCCAAATGTTTCCTTTCCATAATTATCTAAAGCACAGGCGTGTCTTGAAAAGACAATTGTATAGCTTCTTGTGTTGCTTCATGGGTTTTAAGTGCCCACAAAGAGGATTCCTTATGCTTTAATTTCTCTTTATTTTTCTGACTGTAAAGACCCCGGGGGTAAATGCCAGCCCCACAATCCCACCGTTATATGGTGACTGTCAGCCCGCTCCAATGATGCTTCCTGTTCACTCGGCCCCCTTTCATCTGGCCACAATGTCCTGGCTTTGCTGCAATTCTTAGTCAACGCCCATCTCTTCAATAGCTTGTGAATAGCATTAAATGGTGTTTATGCTAGCTATTGTTGCCTTTTGTGTGGTTCGCCTAATTCACAGAGAAAAGTCTGCTTTTGTGGCCGAAGCCCAGCTACGTCATGGCACACCATGTGCCTCCTGATGGGCCGGTCCCGCTGAGTGATAACATTGCAGGCCTGAGCTCCCCTGCAACACAATCCCACGTTCTTAGCCGTCAGTCCTCTGGCAGGCAGACTGGTTTACTCTTTTTATGAAGAGGTAGGGCAAGATAAAGCACAAACAAATACCAGATCCTGAAACAGAACTGAAAAGAAGGGTAAGTGCAACTGATTTGCAACTTACTCCGCCAGGCAAGAAGTGAGAAAGCAAGTGAAAAGAAAAATCACAGATTTATTTCATGAGCAACCAGACGTGCCAGGTGGACCCACGGTGGCAACGAATACTTCACATTTCAGGAGTAGGATTGCATTATGGTCTCAAGGTATTGTTTAAAATGACACTTAATACCAGAGTCACTACTCTGCTGGGCTTTTTCTAAAGTGCTCACAAAAGAGAAAGGATATAGTACTGATGATTACATTATCCTTTGGTTCAAGAGTCTTTGCAGGCCAGGTATGTTGCTATGTCTTGAAAGGGCTTTTCATGTAAGAAGATCATTATGGGCTCAGTGGTAATTGATCTCTAGTAGCCCCAGCTTTTGGTGCTGTGGCTTTTTTCATCCTGTTGTGCTGCGTAATCCGTTTTCCAGCTATCTACAATCTTTTTTTTATACCTCTAATGGTGGCTTCTATGTTAGTTTATTTTTTTTCCTCTGAGAAGTGCTTCCCAGACAAAAAGAGTCAGCTGCACGGAAAGAGAAAGACTTTACTCTTAGCTGATGGCCCACATCTTTCCATATGGAAAACGTGTTCATGAATTGTGGGTCCAGCTTGTTTTCCTCATCTTTCTGCTCCCTGATATTAAAAAAAAAAAGAAAAGAAAAAATCCCAGTGTAAAACTGAATGCAGGAGGAAGGAAAAAGAAACCAGGAATCATAGCTTAAAAAAATGCTAGTCCAAGCTTCTAGGCAGAGTGCAAACAATACTATCCCACGGGCATATCCTGACAAAAAGAGATGACTTTAATTGCTGTTGTTAATTCTAACAATTGAGTTCTTTTCTTTAGTAAGGAAGTTTAAGTAGAAAGAGTAGAAACCCCCAACTCACCTTCAATCTAAGAGAGCAGGAAGACTGCTTTTCAAAGCATCTGGCAGTTATTTTTCTGAGATGAGTCAACCCAAGAAAAACCACCCCCTCCAAATTGGGTGATAAATATTGGGCCTTCTGTGAGTCTAGCATGAATCTAGTTAGTGAGGTAGACTTCCAAGAAGTAGACATTGCGATTTCTTGGTGGGGGAAAGTAGCACTGGAAAGGAATCAGGCATAATTAGGTACTAGGGAGACAAGGTGATGTTAAGTCCGAGTGTGGAGGCAGGGTAGCTGGCGGGCGCTGGAGTGCCAGGCCCGGGGGGTTGTATAGCGTTCATCCCCGTGACTTGAGGCCTAGCACAGGGCGGAGCCTATGGCAGGTGCTGGGTAAGTGTCAGATGCATTTAGATAGATCTCTTGTTGCAAGAATTAAAAAAAAAAAATATTTAAATACGGAAGGAAATGGTGGGGGTAGGGGGTGGGCATTAAAGTGTGGAAACAGCCAAGGAAATGCCTGGAGACAGGAATGAGCTTCTGGGGAGAGGACCACAGCCATGAGCAGGGGAGTCCTGAAGGACATACCTTTTCCTGAACAGCAGTTTTCTGGTTGGAAAAGTCAAGAGCAAAGTGAGTGGTGAAGCAGCCAATGAAGGAGAAGGGGGAGCCACCGGAACAGACGCACAGAGTCTAATCTGGTGGCCAGAGGGGGGCAGGGGAGGCATCCATTACATCCACTCCTCTCTGACCAGCCTGAGGAGAGAGGATGTCTTTGGGAGGAAGGGCAGTAAGGCAGGGTCAGGGATCCAGAAATTATTGGCATCCAGACTCAGGAAAGACAACCTGCATTTGAGGAAATGGGTTCTCATTCATTTATTCACACATTTGTTCATTCATTTGCACAAATACATAAATATATATAATAATATGAACCATCATAGTTATTAGGCAAAACACTGTGCCAGAGACTCTAGAGGAATTCTGGGAAATTTTGAGAATCCGTATAAGGGCATGCCTGGCTCTCCGTCCCAGAAAGGTTTTAGACTCCCTAGCTGAGGCCACCCAGATGTCATAGGAGGTCTCACTCCTCATCATGGTTAACGAAGGGCATAGAACATCTGCATCTACAGCATGGGCTCAGCTGGGTGGCGACTCTTTGACTCATTCACTCATTCATTTATTCATTTGTCAAATATCTATTGAGCCACAAATATGTACCTGGTACAATTTAAACTCTGGTGACAGAAAAATCAATAGAACATGGTCCCTAGCTTTGAGGGGCTCATGTTCTAGTGAGAGAGTCAGACATATTAACAATAATGATATTAATATAATTTTTATGGAGACGATGGTCTTAGAACACGGGGGACAAAGCACCTACCTCTCCTAGAGAGGCCTGGGAGCTTTGCAGAGAGGCTGATGTGTGAGGGCCATCTGGAGGGAAGACTGGTTGACCCCTGGTAGATTAGGGAGGGAGGTGCCTTCCGGGAAGAGGGGGCAGAATGGCAATGAGAGGGGTCCACGTGTCCAGGAAATGGCAAGTAATTTGACTGACAGAGCGGGGATGTGGGATAACACTTGGAAAGGGAGGCTGGCCCAAGGCCATGAGGGGTTTTGGTTTGTTCTAACTCTACTTCCAACAGTTAGCCTCTTGTATCTTCTGTGGGACCAGACTTCACCTTCAATCTCTACCTGGGTTTGTTTCTTTACTAACCCACTTCCCACATGGCCCTCCTGAGAACTTGCACGTGGCCAGACCACTCCTCACCTCAGAGGCTGGCTCCTTCTTTTCTACACCTCTGTGAGCAGTCTCCAGCCAATGGCTCCCAACTGAAGCTACACCAGCTTTCCCAAAGGCAGAATCTCAGATTCTCAGGAGCTGAAGGAATTTTTAAGATCATCAAACCAGTGGTTTGTTATCTTTTTTTTTTTTTTTTTTTGCCTTAACAGACAATGATGGATGATTTTCTCGTGCAAGACATACTTCCAAGGCTGTATTTATAGCATTGGCTATAGCACAAATAAGAGACACTGAAACCCTGTTTGTCTTTCCAATTCAACTAGTGCTCAGTGGAATACTAGTAATCAAAAGTGACATGATTATAGGACTACCACCGAAGCTGCAAACATTGGCCCTGTGTCAACCACATGTAACAGATTCCTTGTGATTATATCTGACTTCAACCCATGCTTGAGTCATGTTGCAACACCCCTGAACCTCAGCTTGAATATTCCTGATGATGTAAATCTCATTCCCTCAAAAGGCACACATTCAGTTCTCAGACAGCTCCAGATATTCAACAATTCTTCCTTAAACAGAGTAGATATCTCTCTTTCTATGACTTGATTTATCTCTGCCCCACTCTCTGTGGGAACATAGGATGCATATAATCCTGCCACCACATAATAATCCCTTAAATTATCTAAAGATGATTACTCTATTCACAACAATGGTTTTCCTTTTCTAGCTCAAACATCCCAATAACATGGTTTTCATTCTTGCGGGAACTCCATTTGTCAATTCGTCTCTTAAAATATGACACTCAGAATGAAAACTGTTTTCTCAGTGTAGGCATACCAGCAAAGCATACCTCTGGGACTATTACTGTTTTTATTCTGGACAAAATATTCCTATTAATGTAATTCAAGATCTCATTAGCTCTTCCGGCAATTCTGTTTATTGGCCAGTGTTGCAATTTTCATTACATTAAACCCACTAAACAATTTTCTTTGAATTGCCAATGACTCAGGTGTCTCTCATCTTCTAATTCATCAGGGATTTTTTAAAGCTCATTGCAGAACTTTACATTCATTCCTATTAAGTTTCATCTTATTAGTTTTGCTGACTGTTCCAAGCTGTCAAAATCAATCTGAATATGTACCTGACATTTAGTAGGTTAACAAAACTTCCCACTTTGTGCCATTACTAAATCTGGTAACTGTGCCTGTTTTACTCTAGTTCAAATATTTAATCAAAACATTGAACAGGATGGAACTAAGCACAGAGACGAGAGGTGTGCACTGGAGATCAGGTGCTCCTTCTAGGTGTCATTGGTCACAATTAATATTGATAGAACAAAATGTTTTAAGCAGTTGTGAATCCAGCAAATCATCATGTCATCCATCCCATAGATACATCATGAATGATGTTTTGGAGATTGTATCATTTTGAAAGTCGAAATATTCAACTCATTGGGAATAAAAATTCCTATGGAAATGCCAATTGAGATTGCCATTTTAGTTCAACATACCCTTATACAGGGAGAAGAAGGTCTCCAGAGTTCTCACTAAGAAAATCAGTGAGAACAGAGACTATAAAATAAAAAAAGTGGTCAATTTGTTAAATACTCATGTAAGAAAAAAGCTTAAAGGCAAAAGACAAGTAAAAAGTTGGGGAAACTCTCTGGAACATGTATGACAAAGTGCAAATGTCATGAATACACAAAGAACTCACGTGAGTTAATTAAAAAAAGGATGAATAACCCAAAATACAATGAGCAAAGAGCCAGTGCGGGTGGACACGGACACACAAGTGGCTAATTAACACAGGAAGAAATGGCTGATTAAAAATTTTAAATTGCAATTAAAGAGATAAATATTAAAATATAGCTGAGATTGCATTCTTCATCTACAGTTTAGTGACGATGAAAAATTGGATTGCATGCCTTATTGTTAAGAGCATATGGAGAGATGCTTTCTCATATTATAAACTGTAAATATGGTACCACCTCTTTTGAAAGCAACTTGAAATTATCAATCAACACTGAAAATAAACATGCTCTTTGATCCCAAAATTTTGCATCTATATGGAATTCTACCCTACAAACATAGTTCTATGAGGTACAGAGAAATGGAAAAGTTGTAGAGGGTGGATTGGATTTATTACTCATCAGTTGTGTGACCTTTGGCAAGTTACTTGACCCCTCTGTGCCTCAGTACCCTCATCTGAAAACTCGAGATAACAATACTATCTGCTTGCTGAAATGTCACGAGAAAGGAACGAGTTCTTCAGAACAGTGCCAAGCACGTAGTTAATGCTATATTTGTGTTCACTTTTTTACTGCTATTACTTAGAAAGTTGTCCATTTTAATCTTAAAAATTGTTCATCAATAAGGGATAGGCAAATTAAACCATAGTATAAACAAATAATATTGTACAGACATTATAAATAATCAAAGTTTTGTAAATGCTGATTTGAAACAATGTCCAAGCTACATACACACTTAAGGAAGAGAAGAAGCAAGGCAGGGCAGTATGTGTACCATATAACCACATTTGTGTAAGAATAGGATTAATCACACTTTTTGCATATGAATTCTATTCATTTGTAAGAACAGACTATAAGAGTGGGTGCAAGCCCTGGCTGGTGTAGTTCAGTGGATTGAGCGCAGGCTGGGAACCAGAGGGTCCCGGTTTGATTCCCAGTCAGGGCACATGCCTGGGTTGCAGGCCAGGTCCCCAGTGGGGGCCATGTGAGAGGCAACCATACATTGCTGTTTCTCTCCCTCTCTGTCTCCCTCCCTTCCCCTCTCTCTAAAATAAATAAATAAAAATCTTAAAAAAAAAAAAAAAAGAATGGGTGCTGCTGAACTGTGAAACTGGAGAGGGAAAGAAAGGCTTTTAACTTTTATTTTATATCCTGTACAGTTTGAATTTTTTAAAAATCACATGCATATAATACATAATTTCATACTAAAAGTGTACATGCTACAATCTAATTCTTTCAATTCATCCAAGATACTGTTTTCATGAAAGAGGACTAAGCCCTGAACATAACGTGTAGGAAAGGAAGAACCAATGAGCAATTTTTTTCTGGGAATCTGTCTCGACACTCCCTGAGAAGTAACGGGGTCTTCCAGCACTCGGAAGTTGTGAAACGCTCACCACCCAATCCAACCTCATTCCTGTGGGCTCTTATTTCAAACCGTATTCAGAGCTCAACAACTTCTCCCTACCCACCTGCCAGCACCATGAAGTGGGCCACATCCTCACTTTCTGGGATAACTGGAATAGTTACAGCCAGAGCACTTCCCTCTGCCCTTCCTCCCAAAGTCTTTTCTCAAGAAGCAGCCAGAGGAAAGCTTTGAGTGTAAGATCACGTCACTTCTCTGCTCAGCATTTTCCCAAGTCTCCCATTTTGCTCAGAGCGAAAGCTCCAGCCTTCCTGGTAGTCCGGAGGACCCTGCCCCCTTGCCCAGCATCCAATGGGCCCTGGACACTTACTCCCTCCCCCTGCTCCAGCCAGAAGGGCCTCCTTGCTTGTCCTCTAGCCTGTCTGGCCGGCTCCTGCCTAGGGCTTTCACATTTGCCATGCTTCACCCAGAACGCTCTTCCCCAAATACCCACCTGGCCAAGTCCCTCATCTCCTTCATGGCTTTGCTCATATCTTACCTTCTTCATGAAACTTAGCGTACTCGGCTCACTCCTTCTGCCATTGCAGCCCAGCTCCCTGGAGAGCTGCCCCGCCATCCCTCCTTTGTTCCATACCCGTTCCCAGCACAAACCACCCTCAAACATAGTGTATGAGTTTGCTAGTGGTGAAGGAACAAAGTCCCACAAGCTGGGTGGCTTAGCACAATAGTAATTTATTTTCTCAGTTCTGGAGTCCACAAGTCTCAAATCAAGGTGGCCATGGGGCCACGTTCCCATGGAGGCTCCGGATAGAATCCTTCCTTTCCTCTTCTAGTGTCTGGTGGGGCTGTGGATCCTTGGTGCTCCTTGCCTCACGGCTGCAGCTCTCCAGTCTCTGCTCCATCACCACGTGGCCTTCTCCACTGCTACCCCAGTCATATTGGACTAAGGGCTCGCTCTACTCCAATATGGCCTCATCTTACTAATCATACCTGCAAAGGCCCTATTTCTAATAAGGTTACCTTCCGAGATACTGGAGATTAAACTTCAACATATTGTTTGGGAGGACGTATTTCAACCCTAACACACTCTACATAACTTACTTATTTTGTCAGAGTTACTGTTCTTATTGTTTGTTCTGTCCCTGTGGAATATAAGCTCCACGAGGAATTTATTTTTTGTCATTTTTGTTCATGGATAAAGCCTCAGGGCCTGGACCAGCACTTGGCAACTGGTAAACATGGAATAGATATTTTCTGACTGAACCGGCTATCGTCATGTGACTACCTTGTTCATTAATCACAGTCAAGTCCCAGTGTGTTAACTATCCAACTAGAGACATTTTTCAGTTTCTCTCTGAAGAAAACATTGAGAAGTTGGTGAAACATTTATTACTTAGGGGTTGCATTTGCCTTGAAAACGTACTCTGGCTTATGACTCAGCCCTGTGAATTTTCTTATTGTGAATAAACCCCAGGTAAGTTGATCAAATGAAATTCCCAAAAATGCAAAGCTGAGGTCCTGACCCTGAACCACTGGGGACCTGCGTGAGGAAAAGGGCAGTGGAGATGTGGAGAAGCAGACAGTTGACTACGGAAGCCATTCTGGGGTGTTTGAAGGGGAAGGGTATCCTGGTGGTTGTGTTTTAGGATGGTTCACCTGGTTGTAGTATAGGGAGAGTGGGGACAATGAGGCAGCACAGAGATGATGAAACTCTTATCTTGAAGGTCATAGGGGTGTTGAAGGAATGGCTAAATCAAATGACATTGCAAATGGAAAAAGTTAAGGCAGAATTTAGGGTGTGGTCCTCATACCATAAATAACAATCAGGGCATTTTATCCAAAGAAATTGGGCTTAAATAGAAAAGAGAGTTAAGCAGGAAGATCATGTCTTTAAGGAGTTAATGTGGGATGTTAGCCTCATATTCAAGGTGCCGCTGCTTCTCTCTTTTCCTACACCACTCTGTGACTGCTCCTAGGCTGGTGGCAATAGTGCAGGCGGCGTTACATTTATGCCCAGGCTGAAAGGAGCAATCAGAGCTAAGTAGTGGTCTTGTTACCTGTTCCTCTTGGGTAACTCCAAGTTCAAGGAAGCCTCCCACAGTTATATAGACCAGTTCAAACTGAGACAAAGCTCTAAGTTTGCAAACATCACACCTTCATGGGACTACCAGTCTTTCAAAGATCCCAACTGACATGTGACAAAGTCAGGAGAGGGCTGTACTAGGGTCTCAGGCTTTCTGTGCTCCCTATTTTTTATGATATGGCTTAAAGAATCTGAATTTTCCCCAAGTAAGCTAATCTTGGCTCACAGAGTATTTGGACAATCACAAAAAAGCCACAGTAAGCAATAATAATTGTAGATTCTGCTGGGATTTTACAATATAAAAATCAGACAGTGGTATCCACCCCTTACATCCTATTCCTTCTGTGTACAAAAATTGATTTCCAATGCTTGAAATTTACACAATAAAGGAAACCTTTGTTTTTAATTCTACTGATAAGAGAGACAATATACGCGGCCTCTTCATGGATTGACTTCCGTTTCCTTAGATTCACTTCTCGAGAAAATCATTAAACATAAGAGAAAATGATTTGTTCCCATTGATTGAATGATGTCCCCATCTGACAGCTATAGTTTTTATATTAAAGTTATTAATATGCCATTTATGTAATTTGCAGAATCAAGAAGAAATCACTCAGGTTCTGACTGTAGTGCTGGTTATGTTTTTTAAATAAATAAAAACATTTTTAGAGGAAATAAATCTTGTGACAACAATCACAGATGAAAAGGCCAGCTGCTCACTTTATAAATCACCCCCAGTGAAAGGAAACTTCCCCTGGTGACTTAAGTAGCAACTGCTAGAAACCTGGGCTTCTCCAAGTGTCTGTTTTCGTATCGTGAAATTCTGAAGATCATTGCTAATTTCAAGGATTCCAGAGGACGGCTTCCCATTATTCACATCAATTCCTTTCTCATTCTCCTGACCATTGTGTTGTTTAAGGCTAGGAAGTTATGTAGAGCGTGGTAAAGCCGAGCTTGATTGGGGCACCCCTGAAGCCCTCCCTGAACTATGTGTTCACACTGGGGATATTGTGTGCTTGTCTGATTCTCAGAAACTGTTCTCTCCCCTGACCACGATGGCCAAGACATTCATCATGACAGGCAGCAAAGTAAATGCTCTGGAGCCTGGCTTGGCTTACTGCACAGCTCCAGCCTCAAAGTCAATGTCCGGGTGTTAAAATTATGTGATTCCTTGGGATTTTCTAGAAAAAAAAAAAAAACTTGGTATCAATAGGTGCAACTTGTGAACCCTCTTTCCTCATTGGATTTTAAGAGCCTTTACTATCACCCCTACTGTTATTTGGGGAACGTAGGGCTTGTTATGCATATTTTTCTGACATATGAAATGTGCCCTAAAAAGATCCTCTTATTGTTTTGCCACAGAGGAGGCCGGGTTGGCTCCATGGTTGTGTGACTACTCTCTACTTCCAAGGTCCTGGTACTGGGTCTAATGTTCTGCAGTTGCTGTCATGAAATCCTTAATAATTCCTGAACAAGGGGCCATGAATATTCATTTGGCACTGGGCCCACAAATTATGCAGCCTGTCCTGAGTGGAGGGTAGTGCGTGGCATATGTCACACTTTAAAGCAATCCTGTTGATTCAATAAGCAAATCCATGTACACAAATCAAAGTCTAAACGTGGAATGACCGTTTCTCCCACAGCATGAATTTTTTTCTTTCCCCCTCTTTTCCTGTTTGCAGTGATGAAGACCATGCTGTGGTAGCACTATTCATGCCTTTGAGGAGTGAACACACGATAACTACTAGAGATTAATTTTGCTTATAGTGGATGCAAAATTCCTTAAGTAAAAGCAGACTATTATAGGAGGATGAATAAGAATTTTAAAATATTTTTATTAAGCAGTGCATTAGGTTTTGTTGTGTAAGGTATTTTATTAAAAGGTGAAACAACTATTAGAAAGTGGAATTGCTTTTTGTATGTGGGTATCCTAGGAACATATACCCAAAGAGCCAATTCTTTTTTCAGCAAGGTAAAAAGAATATAGTACCTACCCATTATAAGGATAAGAAAGGCTAGTCTATGAGAAAATGCTAAATATCACTAATCACCAGGGAAATGCAAATTAAAACCACAATGAGATACCACCTCACACCCATTAGGATTGTCATCATATTTTAAAAATTCAGAAAATAACGAGTGTTGCAAGGAGGTGGCGAAACTGGAACCCTAGTGCACTGTGGGTGGGGACGTAAAATGGTGCGTCAGCTGCGGAAAACAGTATGATGGTCCCTCAGCAAATTAAGCATAGGATCGCCATGCGACCCGGCCATCCCACTTCTGGGTTTGTATGCAAAAGAACTGACATCAGGAGCTCAAAGAGAGAATCGTACTGCCACATTTACTGCAGCGGTATTCACAACAGCCAAGAAGTGGAAACAAGCTACGTGTTCTTTGGTAGGTAAATGGATAAAGAAAAGGTGCTGTATCCATACAATGGAATATTGTTTGAACAAGAAGGCAATTCTGTCATTTGCTATAACATGGATAAACTGTGAGGACATTATGCTGAGTGAAAAAAAACAGTCGGAGAAGGACAAATCGGGCATGGTTCCATTGGTATGAGGTCTTCGAAAGAGTCAAACACATAGAAACAGAAAGTGGAATGGTGCCTGCCTGGGGGTGGGGAAGGAGGAAATGGGGAGTCTCAGTGGGTGTAGAGCTTCAGTTGCATGAGATAGGAAAGTTCTGGAGAGCTGCTCTACAAAATACTGCGTATAGTCAAAAGCACTGAGCTGCGTACTCAGAAATGAAGAACAGTACATTCCTGTCACCAGCGGCCATATAAGCTGTGCCCATTTGCCCGTCTACTGTTTGTGTTTGTGATATAACGTCATGCCTATTTCCTCGACACCATCAACACGCACACACTCAGTGAGTCAGCCCAGATTACTTCAGTCTAGTTCTAGTTAGTTTAGGCTTACTTTATCCAGAAGATAGGAGTTATAGGCAATTATACCCCAAATCGGGTGGTGCTGGGGATATTGGTTACCCTTACTGGGCATGCTCCAATTGCTGGGAGAGGAATTACAGTATTTTTCTGTAGGTGAATAGAATGTGAGCTTTCTTTTGACTTCATTGGTGACTGGAGGTGTTTGTATTTACCTGCTTCCAACAACCAAGTAAGAAACGACAGACTTCCCACTATTCTTTGTCATATCTTATTGTGACTGGCACAGGACCCGCTCTGGCTCTCAGTCTGCCCTGTCTTGGAGTATCTCCTGGACTTTAGGAGGTATCATGAAAGGACACTAACCAGGACAAAGTGTGGCAGGTGGACTTCACCACTTTGTTACGATCCTTTACAATATAGGATGATGTTTAGAAACTGTTGCACAATGTGATTCCTGTTTATTGATTTGCATGTAATTTCCGCTTACATATTTACAATGCAAATGATTTACATTTGGGGTTCTTAGTTTTGCTCTCACATGTGGTAGATTGCCCAAACTGGCTCCCGACATTTGTCAGTCCCTGCACTGAAACCGGTCGCCACCTCACTTTGTATGAACCTTCCATTCTGGGACTGGGTCATGCCATGAGCTTGGCTTGGGTCAATGGGATGTCTGCTGATGCGACAGAGATAGGAAGTTGAAAAGCACTTGCCTTTTTGGACTTGCCCACTTTTGGCCTCTGTCACGTCCATAAGAAGGACACACCTGGGCTAGCCCACAGGTTGATGAGCTGGGCCATCCCGGATGGGCCAACAGCCAGCCAACCCCAGACTTGTGAGCGAGACCAGCCCCAAACAGCAAATGCACGCGCCAACCTGTGGCTGGGCTTCAGCCAGGCGATGCCAGATTGGCTTAAACTCATAGACTCACCTACTGATGCATGTGTGTGGTTATAATCTACTGAAGGCTTATGATTGTTCGTTGGGTGGCAATAGATAACTGATCGACATGCTGTCATGTCAGCAGCGTGCGCAGCCCTGCTCAGGAGACCAGGAAGGACACATGGAATGATGCCCTAAAGATTCTCTTGTGCATATAGACGGTCAGTGAGAGCGAGGGACATAACCAGGTGGGACAGAATAATCAGAGAGGTGGAGAAAAACCCTCTGGGAGTAGAAATATAGAAAAAGTGGGAGAACTGCAATGCCCAGTGAGGATGTAACTGTCCCTGCCACCTCGTAGCTCCAGAACCTAACAGAGAGCCAGGCACTCTGAGGGAAGCCATCGATAAAGGTTGGCGGATGAGTTGATGAAACAAACAGTCTCCTGCTTTATTTGTTACTCAGCGCAGCTCAATTCTGCTCCATGAAATCCAGAGCCACCTAGGTGTCTGCACATCATTTCCTCAGGGTGGTTGCTGAACGATCGGTTGTTGAAACTTATTTTAAAATCACAAATTCAGCTTTGGTATAATTGACTTTTAAACTTCTCTCTGCTGAACAAAATTATTCTATAGAAGTTATGTAAAATAATAGTGTAACTGTTATTCCACAGCAAGTATTTAAAATATTTTTTAAAACAAATGGTTGTATTCACTCTGGTTCCCAAAATAGGCATATATATCTACTCCAAACATTTGGTGTCTTTGAGGCACTATTTAATTAATTCCAAATATTAAAATACAGTTTATACTCGAAAAATAATGTCGTTCAAAAAAACATAAACAAGTCAGGTTTTATTTTTAGGAAATACAGTTTACTGAAGTTTTATTGCACTTAGAAATAGTCAGTCATAGAAATCTTTTGCTCACTTTGAAAGAGGTTTTTTTTTGGTGTAGGGGGGTGGGGGCTAGAAATCTTAAACTTTCCAGAAAACCAGTAAACACTAACCTCCCTTGAACTGCCACCTAGTAAGAATGTTACTGGAATGACCTTAGTGGATTCTTTTCCACCCTCTGAAAGTAGATTTATTACTTTTTATTGATTTTATAATATATTTAAAAACATTACATGATGTCACCTTTTCACCATTTTGTCCCCTCCTCCACTCGTCCTTCTCGTCTTCCTCGTCAGAAAGAAGCAGCCACAGAGGATTCTGTGGTGGGGGGTGTCCAGGCGCAGGCCAGTGCTGACCGGGCTGTCCCTGGTAACTCCACACTTGCACTTGAGGTAGATGGACGAACTTGGGATCCTAACTTCTGACTGAACCTGTCTGACAGCCTCCATGTTATTTCTGGGGACTCCTGTTTGTTCTCCTTGGTGGCCCCACGCCAACCTCCCGAACTTCCTGTGGGAAGAGCCAAGTGGTAAGTATTCCGAATGTGAGGGACACACATTCCCTGTTGCCACTACGAGACTGCCATGTCAATACATAAGCAGCCTTAGATAATAGAGAAACAAAGAGCAAAGTATTTTGATAAAACTTTAAGGACACTGAAATTTACTTGTTTTATATCACAAAATATTATTTTTTTTCTCTCTCTTTTTTAAAGCATTTAAAAAGGGGGAAAAAAAAAAACTGTTCTTAGCTCAAAGGCCTTGCACAAAGAGGGCTAGATTTGTCCCGATGTGTCAACCCCTGACCTCAGGTTGGCTGAGCTGATGGGTCAAACTGAGTGGGAAGCCTCAAGTAAGCACGCCTCGCTAATGCCAGGCCGCCCAAGTTTGCACCCGCGCTCTGCCTTCTCCATCCGTGTGATCATGGGCCAGTTTTTTTTCGCATGTTAAAAAAGTGGGACTTAATAATCTACTTCAACACTGCTGTGAGGGTTGACTGTATTAGTGCAGATAACATCCTTGACACCGAGCAAATGCTGTACACACGCCAGCGGTTTCAGTTATCACTGCCGCGTGCCGCAGTTGGAAACTGGTTCCTTTCGATACCTGCCGCAGAACGAGGAGTCAGCGCTGTTGGCTGCGTGTCCGCCACTCGCCCTATGTCGGGGACCCTTTCACAGTTTTGCTCTTGTGACAGTTCACGCTCATGCTTCTATGGGTCCAGATTTGGAAATCCCCAAATAAAGCCACAGCATTTCTCCCTGATTTGTGATGTATAGACGTACTTATCATAAAGTTAACCAATTTTAATATCTCAAATAAAAAATTTGGTTACATTATGAGTTATAAATAAATAAATGCTCTAACCAGAATTGTAAAATGATCCCTGCTTTATAAAAGGAATCTGGATCCCCCCCTCCCTCCCAGGCCATCTCTCTCCAGGTACTATCAATGAGGCACGTGGTCTATGCTATTGGAAAACTAGCACAGCTAATTTATATTTAATTGCTAAAATAATATATAGAGTTTATTTTAATCATGTGTTTTTATTACTACAAAGAGGATGGTTACAAACTCAATTTAAATTCTCATGTTGCTTTTAGCATCAACATATACTATTTGCTTCTTCCTTTTTAAAATTTTATCCATCAGTCAAATGAAAAAGAACTCGAAAGTAACTTGAAAAGCCGGCCACGCAGCTAATACAGCCTGTCCCGGGGCCCTGACCCTTGGCTGCACTTCATGTGAGGTGACCTGGGCTGCAGGCTAGGTGCCACTTCTTGCCCCCTCTGCAAGTCCCTGGGCACTTAGCTGTGGTGCCACTCAAGGCAGCCTTTCAGAATGTTGGAGAGAGATAGGGAAGCTATTATGGGATGGTATGGATTCACTTTGATTACCTTTCTCCCCTTTCCCAAAACAAGCAAACAAAAAAATCCAAGAAAAAATTTCACAACCGTCTGTTCTTATTTAGCAACAATACCAACCCTGAAGCCCTGGTGCATCGTGACTCTGGGTGGCAACCCTGTCCCAAGCTGAAGCAGTGACACGTGAGCTGACTTCTAAGGCGGCCCCTGTAGGCCTGGGCTTCTCTCTCTGTGGCATCATGATGGTAGTGTGGGACTAATATGCTCAGCTTATATGAATTATGTGAAATTAGTATCATATGCTAATAATTATATTTTCAATAATGGGACTCTAAATCTTTAATAAGTCTTAAACCCAGCTATGTATGTGACATAATGGCAAGTGGCAAAACTCTTCTATTAATAAATGGGCAATGTCCCTGGCTGGTGTGGCTTGATTGGTTGGAGTATCGCCTATGTACCAAAAGGTTGCAGGTTCAATTCCCAGTGAGGGCATATACCTAGGTTGCAGGCCCAGGGTAACTCCCCGGTCAGGGTGCATACAGCAGGCAACAGATTCATGGTTATCTCTCACATCTATGTTTCTCTCTCTCTCCTTCTCTTTCTCTCTCCCTTCCTCTCTCTCTAAAATCAATAACTGTATCCTTGGGTGAGGATTAAATAAATAAATGGGTAATGGGTTGAGAAAGTAATGTCACAGTTAACTGTATATTCAGCAACATGCAATTCATTTATGGATAAATTTATACCAAAATATGTTTTCTTGGTTCTTAAAAACTTTAGCCCAAAGCCACCAGCCAATGAAAATCATGTCCCCACGGCCCCCTCCAATCCAAAATAATGAGGCTTTAAAAATGTGTGCTCAGAATTAAAACACTACTAAATTTGTTTCAGTGTTTTAATAGGAAAAGGCACATCTGGCGGTTTGCAGCCTGATGTGGATTCAGCACAAGGAACTCAAAGATCAGAGATGACTTTCTAGAGTTTGGCTTCAAACCCAGGGGCTTGGGTTTCCCGGCATCAGAACAGGCACGTTAACTTCCCGAGCCGCTAGGAAAATCGTGGCTTCAGCTAAATATGTTTTCTGAATGTCAAAATACTAGATGACGAGATGAGACTTTATTAGTGTGGGCGCTGATCCTAAATCTTATTAAACTTCTCTTATTACCTATAAAACGTATTTAAGATGGAAAAAGAATTTAAAAAGAGAATTAGGACAATCACGTAACCACCTGAAAAGAAAAGACTAAGCGTACTATGGAGATAATTGAGGAAAAAATTATTTTGTCTCTGCTACATTGTCTGGGTAACTCTCCTAGTTCTCTGTGTTGGGGGCCAGCATGGCATCTGTCCTGAGGTGACTGTAAATCCTAGATTTTAGGGAAGGTAATACACAGAGGCTGAGTTAGCAGTAGGGAGGGGAAATTCTGGGGCCAGAATTTATGTGGATAGTGACTGACTTCCTCTCTGGTTCCCTGGCCCAAGGGGAACTAACCCCACGTCTACTCGGAGGGGCAAAGTACTGAGATTGCTTTGAGGGCAATACCCTCGTGTCCTTTCAAATACAAAGTGTCCTCTCACCTCTGAACATGCACTTGTACTCCCAACTCCCGGGTGAACATTTAACATAGGGGTTTCCGTGCTGCCCGGAACCATTCATCATGTCCACACGATAAGAAATATCATAGCCAATGGGATGGGACATTGAGCAGATTTCAGCTGTCTAGGTATTGCAAAACCGCTGGTCTGCCTGATTCATCCATGAGCTTTTTGGGGTTCATCTGACCTCATTTTGGGTTAGCTTGGCTGGCAACGTGTGGCTACCGGGCTTGTCGACAGAGTCATTGGTGAAAGAGGGAAGGAAGTTCTGGACACAGATAAGGGGTGAGCTGGTCTCCACGTCTTCAAAGCACTTCGGTCTCTCGCTTTGCCACTTCGTGAATCTCTCCCAACGGGGAACTGCAGAGCACACACCGAAGGGAAAATCGGAACAGAAACAAACCGGCTCCTGTCATCTCTGTTGATTTTTCACTTAGTAGACTTCTTTATGGATTAAAAAACTTTTTTTCTGCCTCTTGTAAAGCAGTGTTCATTGGAGCTTAGCCAATAGATGGTATCACCCCTTCCAGAGCCTATGCTATGGGCGGCCTAGGGAAGCATATCTGCTCGAGGCGTTCATGCAAATTATTACTTAGTGCCCTATATGCTCATAAATTAATAGCTTCTCTGTGGATGAAAAACAGAAATTAGACAACCATTAAGGTTGAACAATGTTTAAAGAATATTAAATATTAATGTATGAAATGGAAAAAAAAATATTGTGAGTGATATCAGTAGATGTGCCAAAAGCAGAACAAGCCAAACCAAAGAATCCCAATAATAAAAACATGTTTTCAGCTTGAGATTCTGGATGGTTTAGTATTCAAATTAAAGTTGATTTTTTTCCCCTTTCAGTAAAAACAAAATAAAGTATTTATTGCCGTTGTCACATTGTATAAGTGTTCATTTTCATACTCAGAACAAAAAAATAAATTGAAGGTGGATAAATTAATGAGGTCTGGGTTATTTTGGTCGTTGTGTTTGTGCAAAGGATTTTCATTGCAATATTGAAAATGCATACCATGAATATTTAGAATACATTTTTATCTGTTGCCAGTGTTTCTTTTTATTCCCAGCATTTTAATAATTGTCAGGTTGGCATCTGCATCCTAAAGACTTTGGCTGCCAGATGCGATAAAATTGGAATGGGAGTTGGCAGAAGGCCCTTCTGGGTGATAGGACGGGATGAACTGTCAGCCCTCAGGTCAGTGGGCGTGGCCACTGGTCTTGGGCAAATAAGAAATTTAGGAGGAAAGTTTTTATGATTAGACCTCTTCCTTAAAAGTCAGCATGTTCCCGTTAGGCAGATTTAACACTAGGGCTATTGATCCTGCCCCAGTGACAAGCCAGAAAAAGCTCTAGATCTGGTCCTGCCCCTACTTTGGATTAGCTGTGAGGTCTAGGACCCTTTCTCATGTATTCCATGGTCTAAATAACACAAATCTGATGGACATCATGGAGGTATTGGATTTGGTTGGTCCAAAAAACTTGGTATTTGCTTTAATCTATTAGGCCACACCTTTCCCAAATTGCTCTATTGCACATATGTATTTATAGAAATTTCAGGGAATACACATCCACCTTAGCTTTGAAACATATGGAGTACCTTTCTGGGTAAATTGAGGCGCACCCAGAGAGGTCACAAAGGGAGAGCTGGAAAATCCTACTTTTGACCTCTACTGAGCTCACACTACTGGGAGGCCTTCTCTCGAAGATTCTTGGGAGACACAACTTGAGGTTTCCCAGGGTGCCTCGGGAGCATCATGTCGTCATGAGGTCTTCAGGACTCTCACTTCTGGAGGCTTGCTACAGAAACTCAGCACCCTTGAATGACAGGGTGCTCAGAGAGAAGGCCTGGTGGAGACTACACGAAAATCTTCCAGGTGTTCTCCCTTCACGCATCACCAAGAAAACTGGGTGTGACTGCAATTAGTTCCAGTAGTCTCTGAACAAAGAGCTAGCCGGAAACCAGGGAAGCAAAGAAAAGAAACCCCAACCCAGGATTCCTACTACATAATCTTTCACAAGAGGTGAAATGAAGTGTGGTGGCAGCTAGAACAGGGACAGCCCGCACAGCCTCAAGGTGCCACGGAAGTCGCACCTCTAGATGGAGCTCCTTGGACAAACACACTTTCACAGCTGCCCTGAGTGTGTCTCTGCCTCCCAAGCTCACAATTCCTTATCACTCCTGTTATTGCGGACACCCCAGCAGGCAAGGTCCCAGCCATTCTTCAAGGACTTACCTTCTTTGCATCTCTCCTTCCACTTAATATGAAAAGGTTCATGGTTTAAATATATTTTTCATCACTCAAGGACCACATATGCATTCCAGAAACTTTGGGGGAGCTATCCAAGAGGAAAGACAGCATCCACTTTTACACTGTGTTTTTATTTCCAAGAATTTTTCTAGTCTGAAGTTGTTGACATTATGGGAACATGCAAAATTACAAGAAAGAAGAAGAAGGAAGGAGGAGGAGAAGGAGAAGAAGGAGAAAGAGGAGGAGGAGGAGGAAGACGGAAGGAGAAGGAGGCGGAAGAAGAAGAGGAAGGGGAAGCAGAATCTCTTGCCTGAAGGCAGCAAAGCCGATTTGGGGCAATTCACTCCCTGGTCTCTCTTCTGGGAATTTATTTGGCATCCATCACATGCTAGGTGTTTCTGAAGCAATAGTGAACGTGAGGCTAAAAAATGGAAGAGTTAAAAGTAGATTCAGGAGATCATTTCAGTCAGTGCTCAGAGGCTCTGACAATATAAATAAAATAAAGCTGTAGGTAGACTTTACTCAAATTCTGTGAAAAACCCACCCAATGCTACTCATGCCCTTCCTTTGTTTCCAAGTTTCTGTCCAGCATTTATATTTTCTTTCCTTGGGTCATATGCTACTGTTCACTTCTTGTGCATTTATTTTAATTTTTTAAAGATTTTATTTATTTATTTTTAGAGAGAGAGGAAGGATGGGAGAAAGAGAAGGAGAGAAACATCGATGAGAGAGAGAAACATCTATGGGTTGCCTCTTGCGCATGCCCAGACCCAGGACCAAACCAGCAATCCAGGCATGTTCCCTGACCAGGAATCCAACAGGCAACAACCGTTAGCTTTGCTGGATGAGGCCCAACCATCTGAGCCACACAGGTCAGGGCTGCTTTGTGCATTTAGATAAAAGCTTTGGAAAGCAAAGAATTTGGTGCCACCTGGTAGTACTTGCTCGGGGTACAAAAAGGAACAAAGTAGCCCAGCCCAACTGCTTATCTGTGAATTTACCAACTGCTCTGCTGAACCAGTGATTTCATTCTGTTCAGAGGGAAAATCTGGTTACCCTAAGTGAAACTCTCCACACTGAAAGCCCACATTTCTTTCCGCACTGATTTCGGTCACTAAGACCATGGTTCCTACAGCTCCCACCTGACATTTGAAGTTGCCCGATAGATGAAGGAATCATGGACATGGCTTGGAATGCGGGGAGCTAGAATCCTTCAGCCAGCCCCGCAAGCAGCCAGGAGAAAGTAAGTAATTTACTACTTTTACAAACTCCCTCTGATTCTTTTGTTCAACAAAAATTCCTTCAACAAATACTAACTGATCACCAGATGTGACAGTAGTTGAAATCTTGCTGAGGTCTTACTCTGTTGACACAACTGAAACCCAAAAGGAGAAGAGAAAGAGAAAAAAGGAGCTGAGAAAATCCCCTTGAAGAAAGCAAAATGTGGAGATGTCTTAGGCTGGGCTCCTTGGGAAGAGACGCTGAGATGGAGTGTCGTGTTGACGAGGGTTTTCTGGGGAGCCACGCCTGTGACAAGGGAGGCAGGCTCACAGGGTGGCAGATTTCGTGGGTGGCGAATGAGGCCTCAGCCAGTCCTTCGTGGAGATCTGGAGCTGGGAGGCCCATCAGAGGGTCCAACATTGGGGCCAGTGTCTCCCATCAGCGACGTCTTGGCTATGAACTGTCCCTGGGGAAGGAGCACACGGTCCAGTTATCTGCTGCTGGGCAGCAACTACTAGAAACTTCCTAACTTAAAATGACAAACGTGTTATTACGTCTTACAGATCCCATGGGTCAGGGTCTCAGGGCTCAGCGGGCTGACCCTTCAAATCTACAAATCATTGAGAGGGGTTGCTCGGTGCCATTCAGCTAGCGATGGGCTGGTGTGAAGGGCTCAACCCAACCTCATGTACACTTCTGTGCCCTCGGCAGGGGTGACTGGAAAGCCAGGCTCATCTGAGACTGTCAGCCGGATCACTCACACGTGGCTCTCCAGCCTGGTGGTCTCAGAGTGGTGGAGTTTCTTGCGTCATAGCTCAGGGCTCCAGGGGAGTTTTTTAAATGAGAGCGAGCTGAAGTTGCTAGTCTCTTAGGTCTGGAGCCAAGACACTGGCAGGGCGTCACTTCTGCTGAATTCTATTGATCAGAGCAATCACAGGGCCTCCCAGGGTTCAAGGTGGGCGGGTGGGATTCAATTGCACCTCTCACTGGGAGAAGTAACAACAAATTGGCCACCATGATTAACTTTACCACAGAGCACAACCTAGAGGCGACTCCTTATGGCATGGGGGACCCCCAGCAGCTGTGACAGCTTCAGCAGCGGGTCTCCCCGGGACCTGGGGAGGGGACGTGGCGATGAATCAGTGTCTGCTGCAGGAGCAATGGTTTCTATTCCACAGAATTAGCCCCCCATGGACAGTTAACGTCGGATTATATCTTGGGGTCAGGAGGAGGAGAAAGGATTGACAGAAGGGTTGTCTAAGCAACTTCCCTCGTATTGTTCCACATGGGGCTGAGGACGATTAGGATGATTAGGATGAAGAGCAGGTGGCCGCCCAGATGTTAGCAGAGTTATCAATGACACACTCTCACCCTGCAGGTCCAAAGACTCCCCAACAGAGCAGGTGTCTGTGGAACGAACCTAATGGAACTTGTGCTAAAACCCCTGATCTGTTAAGAGTCACAGGAAACAAACAAACAAACAAACAAACAAAAAAACACCAAAGAACAAAACAACACACACATACAGAAAATTGATTTTGGGTCTCTATGTCCTTGGAAAACTTTGTTCCAGCTTTTAAAATCATACAATATTAGAGCTGAGAGGCACTTGTGACCACTCAGCCCGGTTTCCGTTTTGCAGAGGAGCAAATAGGATGCCGAGAGCGACACAACTCGCCTAGGCTCATCCAGCGAGTTAACGCCGAGCAAGGAGCAGAGTCTGCTCGTCTGGTTCCAGCCCGGTTCTCTTTCCCGCTCTGTCGGTTTTCAAATAGGAGTTCCTCTAGCAGCATCGGTGTGGTCTCCGTGATGCCTCGGGAACTGGGACCAGGCTTGGTCCAAGACATAGAATTTCTGACACACAACTTTGGATAGCAGACGTCAACAATTTATAACATTAACGCTATTTTAAAAAATTGAAAATGTTTCCTCTAGGAAAGCATGCAAACCTTTGCGTGTTACTTTTCTTTTGAAGACTGAGTATCCAAGCAACAGCACTTCATGGAAAGATTAGAATTTCTTTTTATTTTTGCTTTAGATTCAACCTAGTCCAAAAGACTTTTATGGATGGCATCAGGACGAGGCTGTTTGCTGTGTGCTCTGATGATTAAAAAGCTGAGCAAGTTACAGAGCTCCTGCTCTGAGAGAGCTTCCCTCCTCCTTACATCGTCACCTGAAGTCGGCCCAGCAAAGGTCCTGGAAGGTTCGTTTCCAGCTGCTCGGAGATTGTGGGGAAACACTCAACATTTTAGACCAGGGACAATTATTCGATCTTGTCCTTTTTTAGAAGATGTTAGGAGCTGTTTCAATGGCCCGGATGATCACATAGAACCTGAAGCTCTGGGGCTACGAAGGAGGGGACAGCTTTATCAGGATGTCAAAGGTTTAATGGGAAGAGTCCTGGCCGTAGTTTTAGCTTAATCACATGACGGGACAAACAGCTGCCTCATTTACAAACAGATTGTGAAGGCCACGCTGGAGTAGGCAGAGCTGTGACTCTCGCTGTCTCTAGGATCCCACCTTAGGTGAAGTAATGGGGTTTCTGTTGTCTACAGGGGGTCCCCAATCTCTGGGCCCTGGACCTGTATCAGTAGGGGCTTCACAGCAAGAGGTGAGCTAGAACGTGATGATGCACCTGAATCATCCCCAAACCATCCCTTCACCCCATCCCTGCCCTGGTCCATGGAAAAATTGTCTTCCCCGAAACAGGTCCCTGGTGCTGAACAGGTTGGGGACCGCTAGCAGATGCCTACTAAATAGGCTCACCTTTCCGTCACAAATGAAAACACAGACACATATGAATGGGCAAAGAAGGGCCCATTTGTCAGTGTGTGTTGCGTTACAAATGGCTCAGCAAAAACATCCCCCTGAGTGTCAATCATCCCATTTCCCCTCTTCTTTTCTCTCATTACTGTCATTATTAGTCACAAAAGGCTGCTCACAAAACAGCTAGTGATTATAATTTAAAGCATCCTTTCTAAAGCCTGCAGGGAAATTAAAGCAGGGAGCTAGTCGGGGGCAAGGGGACAGGGAAACGGGTTGGGCACTTCAGAGGCAATAGCTTTGAGTTGTTCAGAACTTCCCAGCTGTCCGGCCAGGGCTGACTTTACTGTGGGAAAGCCGAGATCACAGCCTTGCCAACGGAGTCATATTTTGGTGGTGTTGGAACTAGGGGATCCCGGCTGGAGTCCCTTCTCAAACTGAGGAGTCTAGTATCGTTTCTGAACATTAAGTGAACCCTAGAAGTGCCTGTCGATGTCACGCGGCATCCAAAGTCAGCTCTGGACCAGACAAGTACATTTGATTGGCTTCTGCTCATGGGTTCACACGACGGGAAACTACGGCATGTTCTGCTGGCATAAATATGCAGTCTCACAAGCACCAAGAGTCGACTTAGGCCCTCACTGGCGAGGCCTGAGGCTCCATTGGTCGGGCGTCTTCCCACAAAGCAAAAGGCCGCAGGTTTGTTTCTCGGTCAGGGCACATGCCTGGGTTGTGGGTTCGGCCCGGTCGGTGGGGGGAAGGAGTACAAATGGTAACAGATCCGTGTTTCTCACTCACATAGATCTTTCCCTCCCTTTCTCCCTCGCTTCCTCTCTCTGTAAAAATAAATAAATAAAGTCTTCAAAAAAGAATTAATTTAGAATGAAGTCTCTCTCTCATCATCACTCCCTCCTGTTCCCTTCATCCCTGCCCTCCCAAGTAACCTGAGGTCAGATCTAAGTGATCTGATATTAAGAACCAAAATCATTGAAATGAAAGAGGAAGATACTCATTTAGTGCATGAAGTCAATGCTCTTTTTATAACAGTCATCAGACATAGGGCTTTTGGCAGAAACTCCAGACCTGCACTCCTCATTACTGTAGTCCCAAGCCACATGTGGCTATTTAAATATAAATTAATTTAAATTAAATTTAATTGAAAATTCCTTTCCCCAGTTACTGGAGCCAGTTTCAAGTCCTCCATAATCACAGGTGGCCAGCGGCTAGTATCTCGGACAGTGCAAACCTCAGTGCATCCACAGGAGTAAAATAATTAAGAAGTGATCAGTTTTGAATATTTATTACCTTTATTTTAAGTGTAATATTTAATAAGTTCATCCAATTTAATTTTTTATTAATGACGATGCTTAATAACAACCAGATCACAAAATTCCTGGAAATGAACCAATCAACTCCCCAAGCCAGTAAAAACCGGCTCGGCATACACCGCTGAGGTCTTGCCATCAGTGCAGCAGGTTCTGTTGGACAGTAATGCCCTGAACAACACACCAACTTACAAGTGCGGTGAAAAAGTGTCCAGAATGGAGACGAGACCCGAACCCCTATACGGGTAGCAAAGACAAAAGACTTTAATTGTTGTAGTCACCCGCTGGGTCATGCCCTCCCTCAGACCTACACGGAATTCCTTTGCAAAGGGGGACGCGCCCTGAATTGTTTTAGAGTGTGGACACGGCGTGGCACTCTAGCATCTTCGGGCACACATGCCACGAACCTCCTCTGCCTTCATTTCCTTTCTCCCGCTGACTGTGAGCCTATGTTTTTTTTCTAACTTCATCATCACAGC
Source organism: Micronycteris hirsuta (assembly GCA_004026765.1). NCBI lineage: Eukaryota > Metazoa > Chordata > Mammalia > Chiroptera > Phyllostomidae > Micronycteris > Micronycteris hirsuta. The sequence continues at coordinate 111,198 of PVJI01001696.1, forward strand.
AAGCCCGAGGCTCGCGATTATCCCAGTCACCAGCCCATTCACCAGAGTCCCTGGTGTTTCGCAGAGAATTCAGGACAATGCTGCAGGCTGAAACCTCACCAGAAATTTATACAGCACCTTAATGTTCTTCGGGTTCCCCGGGCAGTCTTCCCTTGATTGGAGTCTGGGATCCGTTTGCTTTCTGCAGATACCAGAGCCTTTGTTCCTGGGTCAGAGAATGCCGACGGAGGTTTCTTTCAGAATAGAATAAGCGCACAGAAGACTCTTTCTTGTCCGCAAACCCAAGACAGAAGCTCCTTTTCTTTTCTCCAAGAAGAATAAGCGCAAGAGAATATTCTCAGGAGGTGATGCCAGTGATTTTCGTTTTTATTTTGGCTTAAACTAGCCGATGACATTTGGATCCCAAAGATGAGTGTTCTAGGGAACTGGGTCTGGGCGAGGGTTTATTCAAAACTTCTAAAGGCTTACCCTGCTGCAGAAAACTCCAAGGAGCTTTTATAAAGCACCAGAGCCCTGGACCCAGTCTCAGAGAGTCTGACTTCCATACAGCTCAATTTCCTGACGATTCTGGGTGATATTTGTTTTGTAGTCTAGTTGTAATTTTTTGCTGTGGTTATATGAGGAGGCGAGCCGTGGTTACCTGTTCCTCCATCTTGACCAGAAGTCTGAAGTGTATTTGTTAATTTCCAAATATTTCAGGATTTCATAATCTAATTCTTGTGAGTTTTAGCTATATTCTACTGTTGTCAGAAAACATGTAGAATCATGCATCAATTATTTGAAATTTTCTGAGACTTGATTTGTGGCTCAGCATAAATGGCATTTAGTTGTAGCATTTAGAGCAGGATATTCTGTTATAGTTGCTCAGTAAATATTTGTTAAAAGAATTAATGCAAAGTCACAAAATAATTTATGCTCTTCTATTTGTACGTTTTCTTTGCCCCTTTGCTGGGAGCATTGGAAACCCCTGCAGTGATGGTCCTTACTCTGTGAGGTGCTGAGGGAACACTCAGGAATCCAGCTTCAGTTTGAAGTTTGGCTCAGCCACTTATGAAATGATGGAAGCTGAACAAATTTATCTCTCTGAGCCTGCTTTCCCTTCTTAAAAATGTTTACAAAAATTTTTCTTGGTGGATTATGGGTAGAATTAGAAAAAAGTATGGGTAGAATTAGCAAAACTACTAAGCACACTCTAGAAACACAATGTCAGAAAGTTAATCCAGCTGTTTTAAATATATGTAAATTGGTAGTTCACTCACATGTTCACAATGCCTTCTAGATTATCAATACAATGACCTAATATGTTAGAATAAAATCCTGATCTGAGCATGTTTTTAAATAATGCCCCAAATGAGGATGAAAATAAAAATCTTTTATGGTTGCAATTGCTGATCCTTCCAAGACTTTTCTTCTCTGAGGAGTAAATTCCAGAAAAGTGCCAATAAAACACCAAGGGAATTGGAGGGAACTCTCCAAAGCAACAAAAGATGGATATTTGTTGAGTATTTGTGCACTTGAATTAGAGATCATTACTGAAAGCATTCAATAAAAATTTCCCTAGTGAAAAGTAAATAAAATGAATGGCTGTCAAAAAGTCAAAAATTCATTTACATGGATATTGGGCCATACAGGTAGTAGCATTTGGCTGGCAATTCTCTGGCTGTGTAAAACAGTGAACGTATAACTCCTTGGCAATTTGTAGCCCTCACTCAAGCCGGGTCACCCTGAAGTTTGTAAGTAAACTGGTGCAGCTGCCAGTTGGCGAGTCCCTGACCGCACAGCACGCCGGGAGTAAATCGTGCCGGCACAGACCGGGAGGAGGAAGGTTGAATGAAGGGTGAATGCTTTGCAACATGGTTCATAATTTAGAAAGGAAGTAGTTCATGGGCATAAAAGGAAGCAACTACTATAATCTTTCTTATGAAAATTTTGTTTCTAACGTTTAAAAATTGCAAAATGTCAGACTGAGTTTTCTGATCAATAGGAAAAATTATTTAGAAAAATGTCTCATCAAATCATCACAAATTTCTATCTCATACCCAGGAAAAAAAAGTCTTCTTTATTTTAAAGAAGATTTGCTTTAAATCTTCTTTAAAGGTTGATTTGTTTTTACTTACCTACTTTTAGGTGTTGATACTCTGTCACTGCACCTGTAATAGTAATTTTTTTAAAGGATGTTGCCATCTTGGATGACATTCTGCCTAAAACATTTGCTCAATTGGTGCCCTGGTGTTTCCTTTGTGATTTGATATTATGATTGGATATTATGTATCTTAAACCGTATTTCTCCACCTGGGCTCCTCAGGTGCTTAGAAGGGTATTCTTGGGGTTTGGGCTTACTCTATAACAATTTCATAGTTTAGTGGTTTTATAAAATTGTAACTGAATGTACTGTAAAATTAAAATAGCTTAAAAGAGAGAAAAATGGTGGAGGAGTTGAATTATTTCATAGCACATGGTAGGCTTTATTTATTTTTATTTTTTAAATTTATTTTATTGATTATGCTATTACAGTTGTCCCATTCTCCCCCCCCTTTACCCCCCTCCACCCTGCACACCCCCTCCCACCCGCATTACCCCACTTTAGCTCATGTCCATGGGTCGTACGTATAAGTTCTTTGGCTTCTCTATTTCCCATACTATTCTTAACCTCCCCTTGTCTGTTTTCTACTTACCATTTATACTACTTATTCTCTGTACCTTTTCCCCACTCTCTCTCCCTCCCACTCCCCTACTGATAACCCTCCATGTGATTGCCATTTCTGTGCTTCTGTTCCTATTCTGGTTGTTTGCTTAGTTTTTGTTTTTGTTTTAGGTTTTGTTGTTAATAGCTGTGAGTTCGTTGTCATTTTACTGCTCATATTTTTTATCTTCCTTTTCTTAGATAAGTCCCTTTAACATTTCCTATAATAAGGGCCGGGTGATGATGAATTCCTTTAACTTGACCTTATCTGAGAAGCACTTTATCTGCCCTTCCATTCTAAATGATAGCCTTGGCTGGATAGAGTAATCTTGGATGTAGGTCCTTGCCTTTCATGACTTCGAATACTTCTTTCCAGCCCCTTCTTGCCTGTAAACTTTCTTTGGAGAAATCAGCTGACAGTCTTATGGGAACTCCTTTGTAAGTAACTGTCTCATTTTCTCTTGCTGCTTTTAAGGGGAATGTAATTATGATGTGCCTTGGTGTGTGCTTCCTTGGGTCCGACTTCTTTGGGACTCTCTGAGCTTCCTGGACTTCCTGGAAGTCTATTTCCTTTGCCAGATTGGGGAAGTTCTCCTTCATTATGTTTTCAAATAAGATTTCAATTCTCTTCCTCTTCTCCTTCTGGCACCCCTATGATTTGGATGTTGGAATGTTTTAAAGTTTTCCCAGAGGTTCCTCAGCCTCTCCTCATTTTTAAAATTTTTTTTTCTTCATTCTGTTGTGGTTGAATGTTTATTTCTTCCTTCTGGTCCAAACTGTGGATTTGAGTCCCAGTTTCCTTCCCTTCACTGTTGGTTCCCTGTACATTTTCCTTTATTTCACTTTTCATAGCCTTCATTTTTTCCTCTATTTTGTGACTATGTGACCATACTCAACCATTTCTGTGAGCATTCTGATTACCAGTGTTTTGAACTGTGCATCTGATAGGTTGGCTATCTCTCCATCGCTTAGTTGTATTTTTTCTGGACCTTTAACGTGTTCTTTCATTGGGCCATTTTTTTTGTCTCGGTGTGCCTGTGACGTATAAGGGGCGGAGCCTTAGATGTTCACCAGGGCGGGGTAACCCATGTGGTTGCATTGTGAGGGGGTCTGAGAGGGTCTGAGAGGGAATAACGCCTCTTGCTCCGCTCTCTGCTGGCTTTCAGTCACTTCCCCTGCTACCCACAAGCAAATTGGGCCCTTCTGGTGCTGATTCCCAGGTGGGTGGCTTGTGTGTGTTCTAGGACCCTGTGGGTCTCTCCAATGAACTCTCCTGTGAGGCTGGGAGTTTCCCCTGATGCCGCCGGGGCCCCCACAGGTGTTTGCAGTCAGAGGTGTGAGGCTTTATTTCCCCGTTGGAACCCTGGGTTGTGGATCTGCCTCGCTCCCCAGTTGTTCCTCCCGGTTTATCTGCACACGGATGTGGGACCCCCTAGTCCTCCAGCTGCTGCCTCACTGCAAGTCCTCTCTGCCCTGCTGCCCGTCTCCGCCCCTCCTGCCAGTCTGGGTGAGTGTTTCTTCTTTAAGTCCTTGATGGTCGGACTCCCATACAGTTTGATTCTCTAACAGTTCTGGTTGTTTTTTGTGTTTAAATTTGTTGTTGTCCCTTTTTTGGTTGTGTGTGGAGGCACAGTGTGTCTACCTACACCTCCATCTTGGCCAGAAGTCCCACATGATAGGCGTTATAGGCTAAACTTAAAAATGAAAAAAATCAGTGTTGTGCTATTCAGCATATTTTCTTATTACAGGCTTGCAAATGTGTTTTAGCAAAATAGCATTATGTTTTACTGTTGCTACTGGAATTTCAATGTTTTTTTATTATACTTGACTTATAAGAAGACTATTTGCATTAGGAAGTTACACCAATTTTTATGTTTACATATTTTTAATAACATTAATAATTTAAAAAATCATGTTTCAACCACTGATGATATAGTTTTCTCCTGAAAAGTAGTTTCTACACACTTAAGCTTAATAAGTACTAATCTAAATTCTTCTTCAACAAGCTGATGCGTTTTCCATTGAGGTGTGCAGTGACAAGGCCGATCAAGAAGGCAGGCTGGCCCCGGCCCGGGGGTGTGGTCGGAGTGTCCGCCCCTCCACCGAAAGGTTTTGGGTTTGATCCCCGGTTGCGGTGCATACAGGAGGCAACCAATGGATGGTATGCTTCTCTCCCATTAATGCTTCTCTCTTCTTTCCTCTCTCTCTAAAATCAATAAACATATTTTTAAACGTTCTTTTTAAAAAAAGGGGAAAGAAAGAAAAGGTGGTGGCCCAGAGTCTAACTGTCAGAAGGGGACATGCATTCGAGCACTTGGCCACCAGACACTCTGGCTCTATTCAGGGGGACCCGGGATGGGGCTTTCCTCCCACGGAGGCCCCGACACTCAGAAGTCAACCCATTGCTTGTCAGCTGGGTGCCCTTGTCCCCTGGTTCCAGCCACGGTTTCCTGCAGACGGAACCTCTGTGGATGTGGATCTAGGTAACTCTCTGTCCTCACTGGCTCACTGGTTTCTGAGCTTTTATTTATACGAGACCTTTTTTATCCCCCCTAAGGGAAAAATATCAGATTTCTTACTTGAAAGATAATTGTACGTTTAATGGAGGTATATATACTCACACAGATACCATAAATTCAGTAATGCTATTAAGTGAATTTTAGAATTTTAATCATCATAATAGCACTTACCTGTTAAAAAAAAATAGTCCTTATATGCGTGAGGATTGCTGATTCAGTCTCCTGAGAAGGCTCGCTGTGCATAATGATGCAAAGGCCACTTGAAATAATTCCTGGTCTGCGGAGGGCCCGAGGTCCCCAAGTTGGAATCACAGTTGTGGCCACCACAGCTTCCAGTGTCAGCACAGAAAATGAGTTCTCCCCAAAGCAGGCAACGGCCACTGTGATGCTTGACATTATTAACAACTATCCAAAGGGCAGCCCAGCAGACAGACAGTGGAATGATTGGCAGCTGAAGTGACTTACTTTAAGTCACTGGAGTTTGTGTGCTTACATATACGTGTGTGTCTGTTTATATATATATACCTATAGCAGATATATGTATATGTTAAGTAAATACATACATGATTTTTGTTATTGAATGCTTTCTTAATATTAGAAATTATAGCAAAAAAAACTTATGAAATTCTACTTTGTGGGAACTATAAGGAAAGAAAAAAACAAACAAACATATACATACTTAATGCTATCATCATTCAATTATAGACCCAAGGCAGATACATTTTTTTTTGCAAGATTTTGGCAGATTTCCTTATTTATGAAATGGATGCTAAAAGAGAGGACTTCAGGAAAGAGAAAACAAATTATTCTTTTTTAAAAAAACCTCTTTCCCGTCCCAGCATTGCCGCTCTGCCATGTACAACAAACAAAACTCAGAGTAGTGACAGAGCTTCCTGGGAAAAAAAAAAATCTTGAGCAGCCAACTTTAGTAAGTGGCTGAATTCCAGAGCGCTGACTATTGTCAGCTGAAATAGTAAAAATGTTATCACCTGTTTAAGCACCGCTGACTGATGTATATTCAAAAGCAAATCCTAACAGTCGCACCCACTTTTCAAGCATGGGGGAAACCAGATGAGACTAGTGTCTCAGAGATTTTGTGTCAATGGATTCTCTCTCTCTCTCCCTCTCTCTCTCTCCCTCTCTTTCTCTCTCTCTCTCTGCAGCAGAGTGGGGAAGAGAAGGAAGAATTGCATTAAAATGTAATGTTTGTCAACGGCTGTGATTTTAAAAAGGGAGGGGGGAGGGGAGAAGAAGAAAGGGAAAACTTCCCAGCCTGTCGCCAGCTGAGGGAGGCAGCTCTCTGAATACATTGGTAATGCGAGGGGCTGATGAGTCTGGAAGGCTGCCCACAGGTTAGCAGGGCCTCATTTCAAATCTCTGACAGCAATATGTGTCGTTCCATGCTTCATCCTCATTCCCCGTGTTCAACACAAGCCAGGGTCACTCTGTATATGGAAATCACTGTCTTCGGGGCAAAAAAATTAAAAAAGGTGAGATTGCCGCTTTAACCTCACTGGCCTCGGAAAATATGTTTTAGTCTGATACATTATACGAGTAGGAATTATTTATCAAGAAGATACAAGCTTGATATTTCGGAAATAATGAGATGTTCTGGTTTGGCAGCTGAAATTTTATGGTCCACGGAACATCGGCGATGAATCCAGGGGAATGAAGTAAAGTTGCAATGAGTGAGACGCACCACGCAGCCCAAGAAAAATGGCCGTGGAGAGGGTAATATGAAAGTTATAACACAGGACAAAGCTTTTGAGAGCCCACGTTCCTTTGTTGCTAAGAGAGGAAATATATTTTAAGGAATGTTAAAAAAAGGCCCACACATAAAAATCTCTCAGACTTTCCTTCCTGATATTTTCTTTGGCAAATATCCTACAGGATGAGGAAACTGTAATAAACATTACAGTCTATGGCTTACATGAAATATTTAACAATTCACAGCAAAATAATCAGAAAAGCCCACGACCTGTCACCATTGTGTCACTGCGAAGCTGTACCAAGAATACACTCAGAAACAGCAATTAGAAAGTGAATAAATATATATTGTAGTGCTTTTTGGAAATGTAGATTTTGCTTACGTATTTCTTGGTCAAATTGCCCTCGTGATAAAAGGCCGTTTGCCATAGTATATTTCCAGGACTGAAAAGGACGCCCCTCACCCCCAGGAAATAGCAGGGAAACACGAACGTAAGAGATGACAAAAGCCAGCCTTACCCTAGCCACGCTGGTGTGTATGGTCCTGAGAAATTCGTCCCCACTCCACCTCCAAATTCTGGTCTTTCTTGGTTCTACATCCATTTTCCAAGGTCCTTGAGACCGTTCTCTGTACTTCCGCACACAAAGTCAGGACTGGGTTACCCCTCAAGGCCCAGCAATTTAAATCATCGACTGGCGATTCCAGTCCCCTTGGGGTATCTAGCCAACAAGCCTAATAAAGAGTGCTTTTCATTCAAGCACACAGGTTTGCAATGCATGCTTCCTGGAATCTCAGAAAAGAAATATCTATAATTTAAAACCCTTTTGCAAACATAATTCCCCAAAGTAGCAGGTTTTAAATCAGCCTCTCCCAGACCCATGCATTTTCATTGTCACTCAAGGCCATCAAAAGGTATTAATTAAATACTTCAGAGGAAGAGGGGCTGTGTTAGGCCTATACTAGGTATCAAACAAATAGAAGAAATTCTGTCCATCTCATTTTCTCAGCTGTAAAATGAAGATTGCAACACTTTGCAGAGTTGTTATGGGAATTAAATAAGTTAATATTCGAAGAGCACCTGAGACATGATGTGCAACAGAACAAAAAGCCTTGTTAACTGTGTCAGTTTCCTATAGACAAAAATGATTAATTGGCCATAATATGTGTTCTTTTGGTAATAGAATACGTGATGTTTCACTGGCCACATGAAATCCGGACTGTTTTTCTCAGCCTCCTTTCCATAGAAGTGTGGCCATGTGTTGGGTCAATAGTTTATAGGATGTGTCATGTTTAATTTCCAGAAAATGTTTTTAAAGTGTTCCTTACAGCCATCTGAAATGTGACTGTAATGGCTGGAACTCAGGCAGCAATTTTGGGCCATCATGGGAAAGCTACATGCTGAGTAAAGCAGCGTAAAAGGAGCCTCGGGTCGTGACAGTTTGGTGAAACTGCTTTACTAGCTTTGACTTTCCTGCCTCTGGGGTTCTTTCATAGTGAAGAGATACAGTTCTATTTTGTTTAAGCCACTGTTGTTTTGGGTTTTCATTACATGCCACAAAATCTTTTTGAAATTAAGTGCCCTCTAAGAAAATGTTTAAGCGGAAAAGAAACTTGCTGAACAGGGCATTGGAGTCCCAGACATAACCTGCTGTGGTAGATATTTCGAGAAGATGAGGGCTTGACTGAGACAGACATTTATACACTAAGTTATTAAAAAAATTAACCTGCCAGGCATTTATAAGTCAAGAACAATTGAGCTCCATTTGAACCTTCTTTACCTTTTAAAACAATTTGGATGGCCTTGAGCCCTGCATTCACCTGGGGGGTTATCCTACCTCTGGATACAGTGTATGCCAAGCTGGGAGAAAAGTAACTTTCAAGAAAAATTGAGACCATTTCTTTTACAAAAAAATATTGTTTTCAAATGTGTAAGGAAGTAAAGGTCTATGGTCCCTCAATGACCATTATGCAATTTGATCATAAGCCATATACATTTTGTCTCCTCACTGGAGGACATTTTTTCATTACTTTTAGAGGGAGAGGAAGGAAGAGTAAGAGAGAGAGAAACATCAATGTGAGAGAGAAACATTGACTGGTTGTCTCCCTTATGTGCCCTCTCTGGGGATCAAACCTGCAACCCTTCAGTTCACCAGGTGATGCTCTATCCAACTGACCCACCCTGGCCCAGAAAAATTTTAATCACAAGTTTTCATACTGCACTTTGGATTGCCAGATGGTTCCCATGAATACAAAAATCTTGATTTTAAAATTTAAAAATGTCTTAAGTTGTCATAGAGTGTTTGCATGTACACTCTTGGAATTCCATTGGTGGTCATTAACATTGCATCTTCTAGTTTGTATCTGATTGCACAGCTTTTTCAAATTTTTGTTAAAAAGTATTTTGAGTTGCTCATCGAAAATCCATTCCCTTTTCTTCCTTGCTAATTCCAGTTTTGTCCAGAATAATAATACGCCCAGGTAAGGAAAGTACTCAGTTTTCCAGATCCCATGAAGGGGGCCACTCAACACAGTTTTGTCCAGTTAGAAGTGAGTGCATGTCTGATGTGGTACCTGGAGCTGCAGGAGCTATTCTCCTACAGTGACAGGCAGGAGAACAAATGCGACAGGATAGAGAGGGTCAGGCAGAAAGCCGGAAGGTGTCCGGTTTCCTCAGGACACCACCAAGAAGATGAACAAACCCCTCAATTACCTGCCTTCACGCTTCTTTACATGGACAAAAATAATCCTTTACCTGTTTAAGCCAACGTTAATTGGGTTTTTGTTACTTAAGGGCAAAGACATTCTTAACTGGTATACTCTTAAGCAAATGAAATAAATATAAAGAGAACCCCAAATTCCCTTTTTAATGACTTCACACTCAATAGGTACATAGCTGAAAATGTTTAATGATTTTAGTGGATGATTTGGAACTAAGCATACATATTTCAACTACCACTCCCTGATTCCATTAAAATGAAGGTAATTTTTTTAAGGGTAGCCCATGCAATGAAGAGAAACTTAAGGTGTTCATAAATGAATAAAGGATTGAAAACGTTTCTGGATAAAAGAGAGTGAATGGAAAGTACTGACCAAGACGTAAGACAGAGGAGGCCTTGTCCATAATTCAATGGGCGGAAACAACAACAGGAGAGAAGGAACCAACCTCATAGAATCTTGGGGAGACGCAGTACCTAGAGGAGGCAATTGCAGAGGAAGGCTGTTCCGAGCAGTGTGACTTACAAGGAAATGATTATCGGTATAGGTCCACTTTATTCAAGAAGTCTCCCGGCTGATAAGCACTGCCCAACCAAGTTGAATTTCCGTAAGATTTCCTGAGGCCTCGTTCTTAAATACAAGTGATCAACCAAGAATCACCATATATTTGAAGAAAGTCCAATAAGCCAAGATAAACAAACAGAACAACTGATCAGAGAAAAGAAGACAATACACACAGGAAACAAACGTAGCACATTGTGAGAAGAAGTAGAGAAATTGCAAATCAAACACTTGATGGTTGAAATAAAAATATCACTTGAATATCTGAAGGACAAGTTGAAGAATAAAGAATTGAAGAAAAAATGCAGAACACAAATTCTGAACCAAGACATACGAAAGGATAAGGAGATAGAGCAGAGCATCAACATAGAATTAAAAAGAAAGTACAGCTAATCAGAGATGAGGAAATTAGCAAAACAACAACAACAAAAACATAATGAAATTTCCCAGAGCTAAAGGGGACGCAAATGTTCAAATTGAAGGGGACTACTGACCACTTAGTAGTTTTCATTAAAAAATGTCTCACACCTAGATAATCATTATACAATTTAAAAATGGCAAAAATAATAGCATATGCCTAAAAGTTCTAGTGAAAATAAAAATGGGTCACCCACAAGAGACCAACAATTAAGCCATCACCAGACTCATCAGCAATCTATCTGGACACAAAGAGGCAATGAGCAGTGCCTTCAAAGTTCTGTTGCGGGGGGCAGTGGGGGGGGGAGCATTTTAACCAATTTCTGTGCCCAGACTGAAGTGGGAGAGCAGAATTGGCGTGCTTTCAGACACGTGCACACGTGCGGAGTTTCTTTTTCATACATTCTTCTTTGGGAAATTCTTTAAGGATCTACTCCTGGAAAATGAGAGAATGAACCCAAAAAGAGGGATGACGTGAGATGCAGGGAACTGTAGATCTAATCCAGAAGAGCAACCACAGGAAGTTCCGGGAAGACAGTTGTGCAGGAGGCCTGGAACACAACCAGCCCTGACCCACGCACCCGAGAGAGAGGGCTTCCTGAAGGAGGTCTCTGGACTAGGGGACCCCACTGGGTGGCAGAAAAATTGAGATGTCAGAAGAATTTGGGGATTTACTAAAGGGATAGAGTGCAAGAGATCAAAATGGGGACTGAAAAGTTTGTGGGAGAAAGAAAAAAAAAAGGCCATATAAGAAAGTGATGGTCCAAATATGAAGTAACTGGTTTTATTTAGAGGAGAAAGTCAGTAGATGCCATAAAAAAGAATAAAGTTGAGAATAAGTAATAGAATAAGACGTTTAAATATATTAAGGATGTCATAAGAGGGCACATGCTTCTTCTCTCCCCCAGAAAAAAATAGTTAATCTCATGGAAGATTAAAAAGCTGTGCAAAGCATGATGTGACTCAAAAGCAAACAAAACTATATCAAATTTTTAAATAAGTGATTGGATATAATAAAGATGATCCTATTTTTACATTTGCTGACTAGACTTGGGTTAATCACTTTCAAATTATAGAGAAGGAAATGCAATCATATCACAACCCTTGAATCGGCAGTGAATAATGTTTACATATTGACCATGTTTTAAAAAGTTTTAATTTTTTAAAAATACACTATGACCAGCAGAAACTGGGAGGTAAAAGGTCGAGTCACCATTTGGAGAGAAGGCCGGAAGAGCCAGTCCTCTCACCTCACAAACTTAGGGGTTAAGATGTCTCCAGCTGACAGAATGAGAAATAGAAGTTTAAACCAATGTATTAATTTACAAAGGAAAACAAATAGATGTACAACATAGTGATATTAAAATATGGATATTAGGAATATAAGTGAAGGCAAATCTTTGGAAATAAAGAAATGGAGCTGAAGCAGAGATAGGGAAGTTACCACCGAAAGTACTAAAAGTGGAGATTATTTGATTTCCCCTCCTGCACCGCTCTAGGGGAGTAGAGGGAAAGGAGGGGGGTTGGGAAGGAACTCTTCCTTCCAGTTCAAGCTCTTTCTACTCTTTTCTTTTTAGTTATATGCATACATTACTTTTATTTTAATTAAAATTCTCTCCGCATAGAAAATTTGCCACAGGAATTGAAACAGATACCAAGTTAATTTAAATGAACTTAAGCAATAGATTATTTGCTGTAAAAATATTTTCATTTATCAAGGGTGTTTCCCCAAGGGTAATGAATGTTAGAAATCAAAGAAATCAACTTCTTCATAAAGAATGTTTTTCAATAATATCCAACTTTTAATGACTTTATTTTAAAAAGGAGATTTCTTGGGGTTAGTTGAATTCAAAGCGCTCAGGGTACAATCTGGTACATTTTCAAAAGAACATCATTTCTCCAGATGTTTGGGTCTTGTACCTCGTGTTTCAGAAGCAAATGTTGATCGAATGGATCAATCTCTTAAACATCTTCCTTTAGGTAACACAAAACTAAACTAAAATTAAATAATTCTTGCTTTAAAGGAGTGTGGAAAGGAACCTACCTTTCCTAGAATTGGCTTCCCAGCAGCCCTCCCCACCCCCAAGGGTCCCCCCCAGCAAGCCCTTACGTCATATTTCAGGACTCCGCTCATGTGATTCTCTCATTGCCATAATCCCTTTGTGTTCTACGGTACCCCACACATATGTCTGTCGCTGGTTGTTTATACGTTTATCCCACCTAGGGGTCGGCAGCAAGCACTCGTGCGGTTCTTCAATTCCACCTTGTATCCCCAGTGAAAGTTGCCCAGGTAATGGTTTTGGGGTGGATAGATGAGGCCCCTCTCTGTTCTTCTTAGATCTGTTTTTGATGTGTTTTGCATACATCAAATACTCAATGCCTTGGTTCATTTTTAAAAAATGCATCAGTGCAAAAGGATATAGAAAAAGATATGGCTTAAAAAAATAAGTGCTGCATTGTCAACTAGTGAAGTCACACAGCAAATATTGTCACATTACCCTTTCATCCCTTACTTCCCTTTCTCTGTTATTTTTTAATCTCCCTTCTTCCTTATTTTCCACCTATTTCCCCCCCCAAAAAATAGAGTGATGCAAAGTTAAACATATACAAGTGTAGAACAAAAATAGCATAAGGAGTAAGACAATTGTACCACAACCAGGACATGCATTCATTTATTCTACAATTATTTATTGATCACCTATGTGCCAGGCAATGTATGACCCTGCTTACATGGCGACACTCTAGTGGAGTAATATTGTTCATTAATTGCACAGTAAATTTGGTTTTGAGATTTCATACTACAAAGCAAAAGGAAAACACATTAGGGTAAATGGTTTCCATTTGGCATGATAAAATGTATATTAAGATTAAGTGAGAGAATGCAGGTGACGTGAGATCTCAGAGAGATGTTAGTTATTGCACAGAAGACACTGATGTTTCCACAGTGGCTTTGCTGAGGTTACTGAAGCACTCACTTCCTGAACATCCAATGCTGGGGCCCGGGGCAAGCCCTCCCAGAGCTTGGGAAAGGGGAGAGACCCTAATGGACTGAAATGAGGTTTCTACAACTCCTGTGGAATGGAGACTTAAAATAAAAATTGAGTTTATACAGACAATGAAATGAAATGTGTTGCATTCCTAAGTGTGTGGACTGAGTCATCCTGGCACACGTAGGGGCTTGTCCAGGATCGCCAGGGCTCCTTGTGCAGTCTAGCTCCCTGCACTGGGGACTGATTAGAAACCTTAGCGTCAGAGGCAAGGCACCTGAGCCATAATAGCTCTGCAGTGAGGAACTGGAGAGTAAAGGGGCTGTGGACTCCTGGAACTCACTTCCAGGAAACCAGCCCGCGATCGCGTTTGCTGGAATACTAAGGTTTTAAACTCCCTGGTCAAATACAGTGTGGTCAGAAGATGAAGAGAATGTAAGTGTTAAGCCTTGTGAGAGTTTGGTGATGGCCGTAAATGCTTTGATTCCAAGGGTCATACCCAGAAAATGTGCATCACCAATATAATAGAATCTGACTCCACCTTTTATCGGACTGCTGACAGCTTATTATCTGCGCCCTTTCTTCTTTCCCTCTACTCCACATCTGGAAAACTAATAAGAAATTATGGTGCTGGCAGGAAACTCAATTACATGGGGAACACTCACCCTGGCCTCCTCCCCTAGCCACCGTAAAAACTCCAAGTGCGTCTCCTTTCCCTGTTCTCTCAAGAACTCTCGAGCCACTGGAGGAGCGGGGAGAAAAAAATAAATAACATGAAACTAACACTCAGTCCAGTGAACAAAGGAACAGCAGAAAAATGGGTGGAAAATTGCAAGAAAATATACTTAACAAAACTCATAAAATAAGATGGCACAAGTGAATGCATGTATATCAGGAACTGCCATAAATATTAATAAATTAAATGTTTCTACTAATTGAAAGGGGATTTCAGAGTGAGTAAAAACAAGCCATAATCTTACTCTATGTTATTTATAAAAAAAAACTCCTTTTAACACAATTCATAATGATGTTAAAAATAAAGTTATGAAAAAATGTATACAGCGTACGTGGGAAGAAGAATAAAGTGGTGTAGCAATGTAGCATACAAATTGAATTCGATGTGAAAGTATTAAATGGAACAAAAAAGGGGTATTTCATATAGTATAAATGCAATCAACCAAAAGATAGAATGCCCTTGAATTTTTTTTTTACACCAAATGACACAGCTTAAAAACATACACAGCAGAAAGCGGTAGAACTGCAAGAGGGGCTAAATGGCGGTGGACAGAGGGTTGACTCGGGGGGCCGACACACGATACAGTGCACAGGTGACGTGTTGTGGAACGGTGCACCTGAAACCCATATATGTTTGTTAACTAGTGACACCCCGATAAATTCAATAAAAAGGAAAAACAATCTTAAGATAATAATAAAGGAATTGCTATGTAAATAAATACAAAGGGGGAAAATACATCCATATTCATTACAGCACTTTTTCTGAGAAAATTCATTCATGACCTGACTATAAGAATAACACCTGGTCTTCCATGGGGTGTGGGAAAGAATGGAGATGTTCAGAGATTGGTGGATTTTCCCCAAAGTGGGAGTATTTAGGACTTGCTTGACTTTCAGCTGTGGAAGTGTGGCTATTCTAGTGAGGTTGTTGCTGATTGACTGACGAAATGCAGCATTCAGTGAATCTGTTGCTGATTGGCTGACTTTCAGAAGCCTCTTACTGATGCAAAATTATCATTGCCCAATTAGGATATGAATAAACCTGGTTCTGGGGCTTACGTCCTGCTTTGGCCAGAGAACAGTCAGTGCGTTCCTACAAGAATGACTGTGACCCTCCTGATCCTGTCTTCAAGGGGCTTATGGTGCATTTGCAGGGCTAAGACAAACATGCAAATGGCTGTTAAACAAAATGAGGTATCCTAAAATGAATGCCGGACTTGACCTCCAGAAACCTAGGTTTGAATTCCAGCCATGTGGCCTTGGATGGGTCAGTTACCACTTTAATTAGGCAGAGAGAGGACATAGGTTCACAACGGTGGTTTAAAAACCTGTGTTCGACATGGAATACTCCTCAGCCACAGGAAAGGATGGAATACTGCCATTTGCGACAACATAGATGGATCTTGAGAATAACATGCTAGGCAAAACAGTCAGATAGAAAAGGACAAGAACCATAGGATTTCGCTCATATGTGGGATATAAAACAGAAAGAACAAACAAACAAAGCAAAGAAACTCATAAATACAGACAACAGCCTGGTGGTTGCCAGAGGGGAAGAGGGTGGGTAAGGGTGAAGATGGGGCCAAATACGTGGGGATGGAAGGAGACTTGCCTTGGTGCGGCGAGCACACAAGGCAGCATGCAGATGATGTGTTATAGGATTGTGCACTTGAAACTTGAATGATGCGTTAATCAGCGTTGCCCCAATAAAGTTAATTCAACAACAAAGTTGTGGTGGGCCGGCCTCTGTTTATTGAGCAGAGCCCTGTTGGGCTCACACAGGAGTCCTCCGTGAATACCTCTCCTCGGGTCACGGGGCAGTTAGGAGAATGAAGCGCTCTGGGACTTCCGAGGCGGCTCCGAGATTTGATGTTTAAAACAGCTGTCTGATGCGTGTGGTCATTCAGTCAGAGCTCCATTCGGCTGAAGCCGATTCAGAGGTTTCTGCCTTTGCTAAAAAGACGATGCATTAAGCATAATGAATCATTCACAGTGACTGACAACGGGTGTTGGATAGGATGCGATGGAGATATCGCGAGAGTACACTGGGCCCCAGAGGATGGAAGGTGGAAATGCTTCCCAAGGAGGAAAGGGGTACCACGGGGCAGGCTGCAAGTGTGGAAGACCATGTGAGGGGAGGCCCATGGGGCAGTGAGTGTGAGATGCTTGGGATTTGACTTGCATTTGGAAAGCTTGCTATCTTATTGGAATCCCAGAGTCAGCCCTCTGGTATTTCTAATCCTGGCTTAGATTGCTCCCATTCTAGGTGACCAGAGAGGACGCATAGCTTCAATTGGACACAGCAGCACTGTCCAGTAGAAATGGAATGCAAATCACCAATGTGAGCCACATATGCCATTTAAAACTTTGCGGTAGATACATTTTTTTAAGTAAAACTAAACAGGAAATTAATATTGATAACATAAATGGTCTGGCACAAATAACGTCCCTCTCCTTTTTTTTTTTTTAAACAAAATCTTTTATTACAAAATCATAAGCATTTAATTCTGTAACATAACAATATCACACTCAAGCACACCATATGAATTCAGGTGAAATGTTCAAATGAAAACTATAAATTACTACACCTATATTATTACCCTACCAACCACACTGAAGCAGGCCTTACTTCTGCCAGACGCTGTGTTTTATATAACTCCACATAGTCAAAATATCATTTCAATATGTAATCAAACTTTAAAAATTACTGAGATATTTCATTCTCTTTTTGTATTAAGTCTTTGAAGTCAAGTGTCCACTTTATACTTACAGCACAGTTTGGACTGGCCACATTTCAAGTGCTCACATGTGGCTGGTGGCTACCGCATTGGACATCTCAGGTATGTAGTTCAAGACACACCTGTGCCAAAGGTGCATGCAGGTAGTATGTGCTCTGGGCGATTAGAAAGGGGCAGAGATCAATGAAGGCTGATGTTGTCAGGTTGGGAAATGCTTCATGGAATTGAGGATGGAGATTAAAATTAAAATGGAAGGAGAAGGGAAGTGAGAATAGGCCATTCCAAGACGACAAAGCTGTGGGAGAGAGAAGAGAAGGGAAAGTATTAGGAGACCCAGCAGCCAAAGATGGAGAGAGCAGCGAGAATCAGAAATCAATCTAGTGTGCAATTAGTGGAAAGCAGCGTGGGCACAGTGACTCCCCCTGCCCAGCTGACCTGCTGGCCAGAGCCCTGTGGCACTGTCCCCCGCTGCAGGCCTAAACAACAAGGCTGGCCCACATGGCATTTACTGAATGTCGACTGCCCACACCTGGGTTTCAGATGCTCAGATTGGCCCTTCACTGCACTGCTTGCGGCCCTGCGCCCAAAGGCGTTTTCCAAGGGCTTCTGGAGGGATGGGGCAGGGGGAGCACAGAAAACGTCCTCACAAAACAAAAACAGTGTTTGCAGAATTCCACTCTGCTGCTTTCAGACTATTTCCATCAACCCCCTTATTCATTTTTATTTATTTCTATCCATAAGCAGACTAACGCTTCTCTATGCTTTTATTGTTCTTCAAGAATAGGCCTTCTATTGGAGGAAAATAATGTCTCTACAACCACCGCTTTGCTCAATGCAGATCTTCATTAATCTGCAGCCACAGAACAGGCTTTTAGCGGCGAGCACTCTGGATGGGAATTGAATTTGATATTGCATTATGGTTGTGGGGCGTCTCACAGTAGCCTGTGTTCTTTTCTGTGTCTGAGCACAATCAGGGAGACCCAATTAAATAATTTGATGCAATAATGGAGAACAAAAGAGTATAAGGGCTTAAAGTGAGGGCCTCAGCATTTGTATTCTCCCCTTTCTGGATCACGTTAATTAATTTGCCTCGAACCCAGGGGGAAGAATACAATATAGAACAGCATAGCTCATCTACAGTGTGTAGACACTGTGAATGCAGATGCCACACCAAATAGTCTCTTCAGAAAGGGGGAGTGTATGAGTTTCCTAGGGCTACCGTAACAAAGTGTGCCAAACCGTGGGGCTTAAAACAGCAGAAATGATCTCTGCCAGTTCTTGAGGGCAGAAGTCCTGACCTGGGTGTGGGCAGGGCTGCGCTCCCTCTGAGACTCTGGACAGCACCCTCCCCTGTCTCTTTGAGCTTCTGGTGGGGAGCGTCCGTCCTTGGCGTTCCTTGGCTCACAGCTGTATCACTTCAATCTCTGCCTCTGTTGTCACATGGTGTTCCCCCTGCGTGTCCCTGTCCTCACTTCCCTCTTCTTATAAGGACACCGGTCATATGGGATTAGGGCCCATACTGACCTCATCCTAACTAATGACATCTACAAAGACCCTGTTTCTAAAGAAGGCCACATTCACAGGTACCCGGGGTTCAGACTTCAGTATATCTTTGTGTGTGGGGGGGGCGGGGGTGGGAGGGAGGGAGGGATTTCAACATATAACAGACCATCAATGCCATTGACAAGTACAGGTGATGTTCATGCGGATGCTGAATGGTTCTGCCAGCGTGGTCCAGGGACAGTGGCAGTACTTACTGCCTGTGCAGCTAAGAAAACACAGCTTCTATTATCCCTCCGCTTTCTGTCCTGTGAGTTAGACTAAGCTAGACACCTCACATAAGCAGAGTCGTGTGGTTTTTTTGTCCTTTTGTGACTGGTTTAGTTCACTTAGCATAATGTCTTCAAGGTTCATCTGTGTTGTATCATGAGTCAGAATCCCCTTCCTTTTTAAGGATGAATTATATCCCGCTGTGCTTGGGTACCGTGCTTTGTTTATCCACTCAATGATTGGAGTTGGGATTCGCCTAACGTGAGTCGTGCTGCCAGGAATGTTGGTGTGCCTGTGTATCTGTCTGAGTTCCTGGTTTCTCATCTCGGGGAGATGCTTAGGAGTGAAATTGCTGGATCATATGGTAACTCTATGTTTAATTTTTGGAGAAACTACTAAGCTGTTTTACACACTCCTGCACCATTTTACACTCCCATCAGCAATGGATGAGGGTTTTTAGTTCTCCACAACCTTTCCATGTGTTTGTCAGAAGCCACCTTAATGGGTATGGTGGTATCTTACTGTGTTTCCTTTATTTTATTGAATGCACTGAGATGACATTGGTTGATAAAATTCTATAGATTTCAAGTGTACAAGTCTATGGTCCATCACCTGTATATTACATTGTATGTCCACCACCCAGAGTCAAATCCCCTTCCATCACAGTGGTTTTGATTTGAATCTACAGTTACACTTGAACGGTGTGTGTTGTGGGCACTAACCGCCACCTCCCCACCCCGTGCAATCAAAAATCCTCATATAACTTTTGACTTCCCAAGAGCTTAGTTGTCCCTCCGTATCTGCAGGAGATTGGTCTCAGGACCTCCTATGGATGCCCAAATCCACCGCTGCTCGAGTCCCTTATAGAAAATGGTACAGATAAATTCATATAGTCGGCCCTGTGCATCTTCAGACTCCCAGCCATGGACCGAAAACAGTGCAGGCCTTTACTGGAAAAACATCTGTGTATAAGTAGACCCGTGCATCATAACCCCGTGTCATTCAGGGCCACCTGGGTTTAGCTTTGTGGCTCACAATGACCCTGTGAGGTGGGCGCTGTCAGCCCCTGACGTCAGAGATGAGAACCTGAGTCAGCAAAGCTGTCCGTTGATTCAGACACTGGAGTGGCAGTAACTACTAAGTACATAATGAAGTTCTGTGGGTAACCTTTTTAAAGAGAAAAATCCTTTTGTTAAGTTGACAATACCCTCTCCTCCTAGTCTAGGTCCAGCTGGTCCTAATTCGCCCAATGTGAGGTCACCTTACCCAATACCACCAGGGACCTTTCAGTTACTGCAGCCTTTCTCAAAATATGGTAGTGCTGCTTTTCTTTCAGAGAATTCCTCCATTTTCCCCCAAATGTCACCAAGAATTTTTTGCTGGTGTTACCGGGAGCCACAGTAACACCCCTTAGGGATAAGGACTGGCCTCACTCTCCCTGTAGACTCCTGGAGGAGAGCCTGTGAGGGCACCTCTCTCATAAGGACCCCCCTGTGCCCTGGGGTCCTGCCTGACTGTCCCAGCCCCACAGGTGAGACAATAACAGGTGATCCATCATGAAGACACCCCAGGTGCGAACGTACCTCCCACTGCAAAGCAGGCGGAAGGAGTTTGGAAGACAGGGAGCGAGGCTGAGCGTCCGATTGCTCCTCTGAGCCCCCAGAGCCAGGACCCATGGGAGCCATGCTTTTCTACCACCTGCAGAGAGAGCAGGAGTGCACTGTGAATTCTTTGTAGTTAACAGCATCAGACAATACCTGCTTAACGTTGTGTTTCACATGTTGGAAAATATACAAACATCATGAAAGCTATTTTAAAATCCATCAGCAGAAGTCAAGTGACTGCTGAGGAAAACCTGCCTTGGTTTACAAAAGTGGGGGAAGAGAAGTCCCCCCTGTTCCCCAGTTATGCTGGTTTGAGTGGAGGGAGACAGAACTTCCCTCACCTACTGGCTGTGCAGTTGCTCTGCTGCGCTGGGAGCCGTGGGCTGGGGGAGAATCCTCTGCCGTCTGACTGGGAGGGAAGTCAGAGTGCTCCACCAGTACAGGATGTTATTCATCCTTGCTACTGAGACTCCCAGGGGAGCCAATAAAATCAGTGTAAAAGCTTTCTGCTAAAGGGAGGAAGGCAGGCGGAAGTTGGTGGGAGAGCGGAAGCTGGGGGCAGACCCCGGTGGTTCAGAGCCTCCTGCTTTCCTGCAGCGGTCATATCCTCTTTTGTCACCACATGTTAAAAGCTCAGAAAGAATAGTTAAGTCACCTTCCTTATAGGAAAACTGCTAAGTCTGCCTGGGTACCAAGAACATCCATTTCTCTTTTTTTTTCTTTTTTTAAGTATATTTTATTGATTATGCTATTACAGTTGTCCCGGTATTTCCCCCTTTTCCCTTCCTCCACCTGGTACCCCACTTCCCTCCAGCAATCCCCCCCTTTAAGGAACATCCACTTCAATGAGCATTTATCTTCAAGTCCATCTTTGAACTTGAAGGAGAAATGATGAGGTGATACCTTAATAACTCAATCTTCATGGTCATTTTGCATAAAGGATGGTTTTAATACCTTGCATTTCAAATGAATGAGAGAATGTGAACCCTTCCCGGCCTCATCTCCCAGCAGAACAGACCCAAGTAAGTATTTCTTAGGATGCTCAAGTCCCAGCCATGAGTTTGTTCACTGTGAGCTCCCCGGGACCACAGCTTTTCTGACACAGTGTCCAGAATGGCGGAGTGCCTCAGGGGTGGAGGCCACCATGGGGGCCCTTTGGCCAAATTCCTTTTCCTGCCTCAGTCAGGTTTCTTGCCATGATGCCACAGATTGATTGGTAACTCCACTTGCCCAACAGCCTGGGGATGGAACCAGCTACCTTTACCATAGTGGCCCATTTGGGAGGATGCTCAAGTTGTCTTTATTAGCTCTGTCCATTGTGGTGGATCCTTGGGTTGTCATTGAAATAAGGATGCATGCTGTGGTTACATTACATTTTTGACCCCCCTCACAGAGGAGGGAGACAGAGGAGGACAGTGGAGAGTTCTTGGATATTAAATACCTACAATAAGTTGGCAGTGGGGCTGGGGAGGAAAGAAGGGCCAGACAGAGCCCCACTCTGCCTTTCCTCACATTCTCAATTAATTCAGCCTCAAAGTATCACTCTTATTCAGCAGCAGCTAAAATAGGCTGTGATGAGAGCATGACAATTTCCAGCTAAACTAGAGGATAATTAGAAATGCCCTGTAGCAGGCAAGTCAGTGCTTCAATTTATTTGCTGTTTATTACTGAGTCCCTGCCCCTTGGGGGTAATGACTGTAAAACCGCGCCAGCAGCTTCCCTGGGTTTGATTTAGTGCCGTAAATGGTGCTCAGAGAGTAGATTAAGCTGGAATGTGATCAAACCTTATTTGCAATCCGATTATACAAACTGCTCCTTGCACTGACCAGATTGAAGTAATTTCCCTATAGAAACGTTACACTCACTTTGGTGTAAAAATGATTAACATTTCCTGACTGTGGGTCAGCCTTTCACTTCCACTGTAATCCTTTATCAGGCAATTTGCCCATCTTTTTCTCGGGTTTGTTGCTTTTCTGTGCTGTGCGGTGTTTAACCGAGGCAGCGCACCTTGACCAATTGTTAAAAAAATTATAACTAACCTCCTAGGCTTACGGTGATGACTGATGACAATAAATAAACACTGTGGAAGAAGGGGACGCCTCGTGCATTGTCTTCCGGTTTCATTGTTCAACATTATTGACCTGCTTAATGGTCTGAGAACTCTTACAGACCTCCAAAGAAATTTCCATATCCTCTTGGAAAAGGCTATTGAGGTACTTAGAAAATCAAGTGGTCCACAGGCAGGGTTTTAACCGCAGATGGGTGTCATTTTGGGGACCGGCATTAATCTCTGAGTTGCCCTTCAAAAGTATTTAAATACCAAGGGCAACTACTAATCCTTCCTCTTTTTACATAACCATCCACAAAGGGTGTCTGGGTCCCCAGTAGTTGCTCCCCCCTCCCCCCCACCATTACCATATCTGGACGTGAAAACAGTTTTCATCCAATTAGCCTCTGGTAATGAAATACAACCAACTGCACGCTGAACACTGAAAGCAAACCCTTGGCTCCTCACATATTTTTGTGACAATCAAAGAAAATATTTGAGTCTGAAATTCATTATCAGAGCCTAACTCCAGTACCCGCAATAACATGTTTTGTTGTACAACATATTTAAGCTGATTTTCTTCAGACATTTTTGGCCTTAACCCTTGAAGGACCGGACACTCTCCAAATACGTTCCCGGGCTCCAGCGGGGTACTTGAAGAATGCCAAGACAGCAGAGGTTAATTATCTTGGTGAGCCTTTCTTAGTGATTTAAAAAGATGCAGATGGCATTCAACCAAAAGGACCACGTTGAGATAAATTCTTTGGAGAGCATTTTTGGGTGAAGTCTAAATGATAGATCAATTACGTCCGAAGTCTGCGCAGATGGGAAGAGAGAGCTGTTTTTTTTTGTATTTTTCCCATGCTCCAAAAGACTGTTTCTGTAAGCCTGGAAGCTTCAGGGTAACAAAACCAATGTGATTTTTAACCATGTCGCTCACTTTCTTTGGAGTTTACAGTCCGCAGACTGTGTAGGAAATTACATCAGTCAGTCGGACTTTAAAGCTCCAGGAGACTTCAAGGTTGTACATTCTTTTCTTTCCAGGAAGCAGGGAACCTTTTGGAGACAAAGTACAATATCATAGTACTGAATTTGACCCTTGTCACACGGTGTGTGTGTGTGTGAGTGCGTATGGGCATATGTAACAGGCCGAATTTATATTAACAATTAGAAGTCAGCAAATAAATAACAAGAAATATCTTATTGATTTACCATCTCCTTTCGTAGCAATGAGTCCTTAATGAATTACAAATTAGTTAATGATTCAGAAATTAGGTCTACTAAAAGCCATTCTAAAATCTGTTCTTCATTTTTATTGTAAAAATAACACTGTGACATAAAGCCTAAGAAGGCACAGTGAAATGAAAACAAACTTAAAGAACATTTGAACCCCCCACTAATAAAATAAATTCCGTTGCCCTGACTGGTGTGGCTCACTTGGTCTGCTGGTTCGATTCCCAGTCAGGGCACTCGCTGGGGTTGCGGGTTCGGTCTCTCGTCAGGGCACATTTGAGAGGCAACAGATTGTTGTTTCTCTTTCCCATTGGTATGTCTCTCTTTCTCGTTCTCCCTCCCTGCCCTTCTCTCTAAAAATAAATAAATAAAATCTTAAAAAAAATAAATTCTATGGGTTTTACAAATGACAACAACCATAGCAACAAATAAACCAACAACCGTAGCATCAAACAAACCTCAGAGCGCCCGTTTCTGTCCCTTTGTGTTTGGGGTCTGACACACGGAACCCGCGGGAGAGACAAGGGGACAACCCCTGCTGCGCACACACCTACACCACGCTCTCCCCCATTTGTGTCTCCATTGCTCTCTCTAGATGGCCAGGTTCCCCTTTCGGGACATTCTTCGGAAACATTTCCTAACGTGAGATTTTTAGAATAATAATCCGTAAGAGCGGGCCAAGTAAGTCATACACATCAAGGGCGATGCAGGGGACGCGGGTATTAACAACTCGTTCTGGAGACCCTCTGAGTAGATGCACTGTTTTCTGCACTTTATTCTTAAATGATCCCACCTTGAGGGAGACTACAAGGTTGGGACAAGATGCAAAATTTATCTCCAATGTGACAGCCTTGAAACTGTCTTACTAGTAATGCTTTGTCGGCACAAATAAAATATTTTCACATTGAATATAAAGGGCAGGATCTGTTTCTACTCTGCCCCATGTCCCAGAGGTCTTCTTGTTTCATGTTATGCATTTTTACAAAGTGCCCTGACTGGCTAATTTTGTAGTGCCATGCATAAAATAAGTAGCATATGGATTATTTCTAACGGATAAAGTCCTGTATTCAAGTGTCATAAAGATCACTGATTTGGGGGACACACATATTAAGAGTGTTTAGTTTCTGATTTTTCATGCTGTCCAACTAAGAAAAAGGATCAAAGGATTGATTCATTGAAGTGACTTACATGTTACTATTGGAAGGTGGTTTCACATAATTAAGGCTTTAAAAATAGTTATTGAGCCCTGGCCCAGGTGGCTCAGTTGATTGGAGCATTGTTCTGTACACCAAAAGATTGTGGATCCGATTCCTGGTCAGGGTGCATACCTAGGTTGGGGGTTTGATCCCCGGTTGGGGCAAGTACAGAAGGCAACCCATTGATGTTTCTCTCTCACATTGATCTCTCTCTCTCTCTCTGTCTCTCTCTCTCAAATCAGTGCATATATCCTTGGGTGAGGTTTTAAAAATTATTGCATTAAAAGATGCATTATTTTGGTAATGTACAAAGTCATGAGCCATAGTACAGGAGTCCATGGCGTACGTTATGGATGTGTTTGCATGGTTGGCTGTAATTCTGTGCTTTTGTGAGATTTCTGCAGCCACCCTATTTTAATCCTGCAGCGGAAGCTAAGTGATGAAACTGCTAAAGCTAACTCTTGCCTGAATGACAATTTGATGTCCCTTCATGGTTTTGGCGCTGCTGAAATGATACCGTGACGACCCTAGCTGCAGCTGTGGCAGGTTTCTGCCCGGGGTTTTGAGATACCTTGGTCATTATTTTACCAACAGGGAAATGGAGATGCTAAAAACCACGCCAGGACTCAGATCCAGACATCATCCTGATTTGTTCTGTTTGTCTCATGGACCCTCTTTAGTAACCAGGAAATCTCAGGACTTCCTGACGTGGTCACTGGTGAGCTCATTTGGCAAGCTGGGACAAAATTCAATTTTGGAAGGGAGGTGATAGTCATCAGATGATGTGGCACACACAGCCTGTGACTTAAAATTTAGGGCTGAATTTCTGAAAAGCACAGTGCCATCTATTTTGGCATATGCCGTGCATACAGCTTTATGGGACATTTGTCAGGCAGAAGTATAGGCATGGCAAACTGTAAGCATTTCATTTTAAATTAGATTGTTGTGATTTGATGCTGATGGGAGCGAAGGTATGGGCTTCATGTTGTGGTAGCCTGACCTTGGGGACAGCCTGGCCCACCACCCTCCCTCCACTGGCATTTTGTGTCCACGGGGTCTCGTCTCTGCGGGGCAGCAGCAAAGCGAAGGTGCTGCAGACAAGATGCAGGTTGGCAATGTGTCTCCCGCGGGAACAGCCCTGGGCCGACTCCAACAGCTGAGAGGGTGCTGGAGATGGGCCTCCCAGAGGCAGCTGCAGCTGGCAGTGGACAGTCCAGGGCTTGTCCTGTGTGATAACTGCAGGGACAGCCTGCCAATGGGTGCCCAGCCACAAAGAGCTGCCTAAGGGCAGAAAACATCTCGCCTCCCCATTTCCGCCAAGTGTTTGCCTAAGGCCCTCCTGCCGGTGGCTCCTCAGGATGGGGCCACAGGTCCCTGAATTGCCTGCCAAGAGACCCCTGTGCCTCTGCTCATGGGCCAGCGTTTCAACCCGCCCCCCCAACCCCCGTCAAATCCTGCCTACCCATCCCAACTGCAGAAAGCAGAAGAGCTGCTAAATGTATCTGAATCCAACCTCACTCGTTGGCTGCAATCAAAAAAGTCTATGGGTTCTTTGGGTTGGCCTAGGCTTACATTTAAAGGGGTAAACTGGACCCTATCCACTGACCAGGTCAGAAGGCAGAAGCAGGTCTAGCATCCACATCTCCTGGTCCTTGTGATTTGTTTACTATTTCCCAGGTGACCTGAAGAAAGTGTGGGAAATTAGTTCCAAGCACATTTCTCTGCCTGCAGGCTCTGGACTGCCTGAGAACACGTCTCACTTTGTCCTTGGCACCTGCATACTCGGTTCTTTATTCAGAAATGATTTGTACGCCCTCTGAAGTGCTGGACACCGTGTTGTGTGCTGGATCCAGGGCAGTGACTGAGGCAGGCACGGTCCCTGCCCTCACCGAGCACATGCTCTGCAGTAGCTATTCAGCACATAATTTTTGAATGAATCAATATAGGCTTCTTTTTCACCTGCCTACAGTATTGGCAAACTCACAGATTTTAATATGGGCTGAAACAGTAGAAAAATAAAAACAGAAAAAAACTTGAAGTGAAAATGTTTAAGTCTGTTGGTTTCGGAGGGTCTGTCCTTGATTATTGATGTGGATGTGCCACTAAACTAAACTGTGTGACGAAAAGTCTATTGTAGTTGCCTTTTAATGTATTGTGTGTTTAATACTGAACTACATTTGTTTTCCAGCGAGTGTACATTTCTCTGTAATGATGTTGGTGAGGAATAGTATGTTTAAAATCCTAGCTGTGAAGTGATCTTAGTCTCCAAGGCTTTGGTAAGATCACCACGGCTCATGAAACTAGGGAGAGAACTTTCTGGGGTGCCTTCCATGTGCACACGCAGTGCAACAGCCTTCTCCCTTGCAGTCCTACTGTGGGTAAGGTGGCTGCCAGAGAGGAGCTTCAGGCAGGAAAGGCTGCTTCCTCCCGGAAAACAGGGCAGGATATGCACCGAGCCCTGTTTTCTCAGCCTTGCTCCCTGCCTGTGTTTCTCCACTTAACACACAGGGTGAGGGCCCACAGCGGGGCTCTGAGTATGGGGTCAGGACAGACGGCTTATTCACCTGTGGAGCAGGAACTGAGGCGGGAGAGTAGCTGCCTCTCCTCTCCGCCAGCAAGCACCCTGGAGCTGATTGTCACTGTCAGGTAGGTCGAATGCCTGATGCCCTTTCCAAAAAAATGTAGTAGGCCTGATGCCCAGTCCTGGGGTGATGGCACTAAAAAGTGGGCTTGCAAATTTTTCCATGGGGAGTACATTCTGTGGGTGGTAACTCTTCTTTAGGCTTGTTTTAGAAACTTCTGAGAAGAAACAGCTGCCTGTATTCTCCCTGAAATGTGAGAGCAAATGGTCTGATGAAGGGGGTCTTCTAGGGGCAAGTAAATTGCACACAGCAATTTGGGGCAGTGTTTTCTCGTATTTCTGCTGGTTCTCTGAGTTCTCAGATAAATTGCAAACCCCTGAAATTATGGGAAAATAGAAAATAGCATGCATCAAATTTTCCCCAAAAGGTGGATTTAAAAATATCCACCATGACTTAAGCAAACCAGGCAAAAATCTCTGGTGAAGAATGTAAAAGACTCATGGTAACCCCATCTAAGCAACGCTGGAGGTCATTGTCCAGACATAAAGAATAAGTCAGTAAATCATTGAAATGATCTTCCTGGAGTGGTGAGTGTCTTACAACTATGAATCTCTCCTTCCACTTTATTCTTGTTGACTCATCAATTCTGACTGAAACATTCCTTCCAAGATCATTCAATAATGTTTCAACCACTTCCTTAAACAACATCAAAACCTTTCTTCAAGTGGTTGACCTAATCCATAAATAAAGAAATTCAACCAAGACATGAGATGCCATTTGAGGTACCAAATAAGCAAACATTTAAAATGTTAATGCTGGTCAAGTTGTAGTAAAATGAGGACACTCATTAAGTACTTGCATGTCCATGTAAACTAGCTCAATTTTTTTAAGTGAGCAATCTGGAAATAATATGTATTATTAAACATTTTCATAAAGCAAATGTTCATGCATTTTGTACTGGTTTATCATCTAAGAATCTGTCTTAAGGGAATAATCAGAGAACACAAAAGTGAACGTTCAAGACTATTTAGTGGAGCGTTGTTAACTTTTTTCTTTAAATCCTCACCCGAGGACATGATTATTGACTTTAGAGAGAGAGAAGGGGGTGGAGAGACACAGAGGAACATTGATGTGAGAGAGAAACATGGATTGATTGCCTCCTGTATGTGCCCCAACTGGGGATCGAACTCACAAGCTAGGTATGTGCCCTGACCAGGAATTGAACCCACAACTTTTTGGTGTATGGGATGATGCTCCAACCAACTGAGCCACCTGGCCAGGGCAGTGGAGCGTTTTCAACAGTGAGGAAAAGAAGAATGTAATCCCCCAAGTGCAGAGGACTGGAACCACCCAGAGTGCAGTATGGATGTTCATTAAAGCCATGATGATCGGGGATGCTTATGTCAATAGTATGCTTCCAGGTGCATTCTTTAAAGAACCTGATTCAGAGTCTTCCTTCTTCTAACTCTAAACACTTCCTGTTTTAGCGAGGCTCTTTAAGATTTCGGAAAATGACGACATATCATGGTCACTCCTATTGGCACTGATTGTGAACCAACAGGACTTAATCTATGTTGTGAAGTAGCCGACAAGATTCTGGTTTCCCATGTAGCTTCTCAGTTGACTTGAACTCTGCATATCCTTGGCTCATTTGTTTTGTGGCTTTTACTTCTAGCCTTATCTGCTTCCCAGTCACTATGTCCATGTTGAACTCTTTTCTCTTTGCCATGCCATACATTTTTTAATATCACAGGTGAATTCTTATTTATTTTACTTTTTATTTCTTGAACTTTTAACAGCTTTATTGCAGTATGATGTTATAGCGTAAAATTCTCCCATCTGAAATGTACAGTGCAATGATCTTTAGTAAATGTACCGAGTTGCACCACCATCCCCACAATCTGGTTGAAGAACATTCCCACCAACCCCCAAATATCCCTGCTCCCACTGGTAGTCACCCCCCGGCCCCAGCTCCCACTCCTAGCTGTAGGCAACTGCTGGTCTACTTTCTATTTCTAGGCATTTGCCTTCTCTGGACACTTCATATAAATGGATCATACAACCCGTAGTCTTCGTGTCTGGATAAAGCTCAGGTTCCTGACACGGCAGTCACCCTACAATGTAGTGTTCCCTGAGTTCTTATATTGTGGTGGCCCCCGGCCTGTATCTCCGTGTCTGGTCACAGAGCATATCCCGAGGATGGCCAACACACACGCTCTCTGAGGATGGCCACACTGTCGCGCTCCTTTGCTCCCTACGTGCCTGGAACGCGCTAGGTCATACAAACACTCTGTCCGTGAAATAGACAGGACTGCACCACGCAGTGAGAAAAGCGAGGGCTGTGAATGGATAGGTCTGGATTTCAGTCCGAGCTCTTACACTTACCTGACACTGTGAGAGTCGCCTAAACCCTCGGAGTCTCAGTCGTCTCGTCTGGAAATGAGGGTCCTAATGTCTCCCTGGAAGTACAGCTGCCTGGAGTGGAGAAGGGGGGTGACACGCCAGGCATGTCACAACCTTTCAGGGACTGGTTTCTGAAGATTATTTCCCAGTAAACCAAGAGCTGTGTTCGGGGTTTCCACAGGGGACTAAAACACACCTTTGAAAAAACAGTGTCTGCTTCAGGGAGCTCCCTATTTAGGTGACAGACACAGTGGGGCCAAAGCATCATGGCCATTCAGCGATCCCAGCGGAGAAAGCCACCAGCCCTGAGCAGCTCCTCAGGGCCACCTTGAATTAAGTCACTGTCACTAGAGTGCGCACAACAGAGGGGAAATACACAGTAATACATTATCGCCCATTAGTAATGGAACATGGACTTAGTCATTTGAGCAAAAAGCTGCTACCCTCTACTCAGAGAGCTGCTATCGGAGACAATGGGCTCGAGACAGGTGTCCAGTCTAAAGATATGTCCGAGCTACACCCCAACCGATGTGCGCCTACAAGGACCCCGTGCCTTGCTGCTGCTTCTCAGGCCTGGAAAGGGAGGAGGAGGAGGAGAAGGGTGTGTGTGTGTGTGTGTGTGTGTGTGTGTGTGTGTGCGCGCGCGCGATGTTTTCATTCTTTAATCCCTTCAACAAATATGGATCAGGCTCCTCCCTTGTGCCTGGCGCTGAGTTAGACAATGGCTATTCATCTGCAATCAACACTAATCAGATCAGACCACGTCCGTGCTTACGCTAATAAATAGACAGGAAGAAGTGCTATGAAAATTGCTGAAGATAAACTGCGCCTGCCTTAAAGATTCTCTGATATCTAGCCCTCACCGTATCACTGAAAGGATACTGAACAAATATTGACTCTCTCCCAGTCACGAATCTAGAATGAATGGGCTCAGATAATGGTGCCCACTGAAAAGATTGGTTGAATCCCCTGAATGAATGTGCCTTCCCCGAAGGCTGTGGAATTTGATGGAAACCGCAATGGACCTAGAGTCCAAAAGGCTATTTAACATGCTGCCCATTTGCCATATTAGAGCCAGGTTTCTAAAGCTAAAGTGCCAGGAACGAGCGAATGAATCATTCCAATTACTTTACCTTCTCCCAGCACTCCGCTCTGCTCTCCCGTGCCCTCTTCCCTCCTGACCCACAATTACTTTTGCTTAAATTGCTTAGAAAAACTCCCTAACTTTTCCTTTCCTTTGGACGACAGAAACGTGGTGCAACGGACTTCACTAGTCTCTAGAATAATTTCTTCTGTCTGTTCATTCAAGAAGTGCTGGCTGATGAGGCTCAACTAGACTGTACCCTGCATCAATACTTGGGGCAACTAAACTCAGGGCAAAACTCCAAAGTCACAATCAACGTTTAAGTAAGTAATGTTATTTTTTCAATATGGAAAATAAGGATCAGTCTATAAAAGTTAGTTTTGCTAAGTTATTAAGTATTAGTTATAGGAAATCACCCAAAATTGTGTTGCGGTTGTATTTTCACACACACACACAAACACACACTAGGATGTTAAAACAATGTATCTTTTTTCAAACTATAGATGAATATATTCCCTTTGATCCTGTATAATAGCAACTAGGCTTCTGCGGCAATTAGGTGATATAGGCACTTAATGAGCTACGGCTGTGAGGTTTGGATAGAAACTAACAACTGTTAGAGGGAAAAGATCTAGTTTCTCATCCTGAAGCAAAGTCAGCCTCACTGCCTCACTCATGATTCTGAAGTTGCTTTACCACCACAAAATTCTATTATTTCTAATCGATGGTGACCTGCTAAAAATTAAGTTGAGTTAAATATAATAAAACATAAGAGTTCTTCCAACAAAAGCCATAATTAAAAAGAAGAAAATTATATTGTTCTAAATCAATCTTAAAAGTCTACCATAGCCAGTTTCATAACATTTGCTTATAATTCTTACGTGGTTTTTTCTTAAATATATTGTTGTATTTTGTGTCAATTATTATGGCTCAAATTGCATACAACTATTTGGTAAGACCTTATTACGTTCGTGATGGGAATAATCATTTCAAGCTATTAATTTGCCAGGATTTACAAGGTGTAAAGAACTTTATTTAACAAGAAGAAACTCCAGGCGATGAGAACATGCCGATAAAAACCGAGGTCAGTTGTTTTCCCGCCACAGAACAGTTCACGGGTTTCAGTTCAAATGCCTGCTGTCACTGTGAGTCACCAAAGCAAATACTGTTTGATTGCACCATCTCCGTAATAACACCCTTCATTAACTTCATGCCAATGACTTTTAAATTGTCGGTTTACCTCCAATATGTTTTAGTCTATTTTCATGTTAACTTTTTAAATTCTCAGAAAGTGTAAAATGTCTCCAGGAAATATATAATGTAAAAGTTAACATTTCAAAAATCACCTAGATAACATGGACAACATGCAATTTTTTATCTCTTAGAGCCAGTTTGTAAAATTCCCATTCAAACTCCATAATCCAATGACATTGTTAGAAGTGTGCTCACCTGTGTTTGTAAGTTTGTGTAAAACACAGCGACTCGTCAGGCATTTCAAACTACCTACTCTTATAAGTGAATTTACAATATCTTGTGTCAGGTAGCAATTTTTCCTTCAAAGCACTCCCAGTCGCAACAGTTTTTATTAAAAATCAGTGTGGCCGTATTAAAAGTGTTTTTTGGCAGAAGGCAGTCACTAACTGTTCTCTATTTCTGCGTACCCCCAAACAGGGGGAAAGGGCACTTGGGATTTATGTTTTAAAAAATAGGAGAAGAACTGATCAGGAGTGCCAGAAACGAGTTAACTGCTGTGTCCTCATTTTAATGTAATGGAGAGAGCCACAGGAGTGAGACAGTGCTGATTTCGTTGTGTGTTTCTAAGTGTTGAAGGAGGGGAATTAGGGGCCTGGTGAGGATTACATGAGGGTAGGCAGGGCTGGACACATGAAGAGAAAGTTCTAGAAGATGTGCCCCTGATGCCAAGAGGTACACTTCTCACTTTGACAACTGAAAACGCATTTCCGTCGCTTTCCCTTGGGGAACTCCAGGGCTGCTTGCTTGGTGGGGCCCTGGGCAGACTGAGGGGGGCAGGCGACCAGGACAGCTGGTCTGGGGGATCCCAGCTTTCCTATCTGCAGGGTTCAGTGAGAAGGAGGCCAGCAGAGGCTGCTGGAGGAAGTGGAGGGTAGCTTCACCAGGGCCAGACCTCACATAGCACCAGGGAGTGGGGGTGTCTGGTCAGCCTGTTCTGTCCCTGTAGGTCCCAATGATATGTCTGTAAATGACCACACCTTAAAAACTCGTATCTGAAAAAGGGAGCTAGGTTCTCCTCCGTTTCTGCCTCTGCTCAGGGTACCCAGCCCTGCTCCCCCTGACTTGCTTCCTTTACCGCTCTGTTTTCTCGCAGCACTCTGGTTTGCCTGTCTGTTTCCCTGCTCCACCTGAGAACCCCGAGGACAGAGACGGATCTTCCTACTGAAACGGACAGCCTAGGAGATCTTCTGTGTGTGTGTGTGTGAGAGAGAGAGACACACACACACACACATACACTCTTATAAACACACACATACACATATAAAAACAAAGCCATTGCAACTCTGCAAACATCAATTTTTCTTATCTGGCTTCATGATGCTTCTGCTGATGATAATAAAGCGTCAATATATATTTATTACTTTCCATGGGCACTGGCATGAGTATTTTATAAATATTATCTCATTTGTCTCAATCCTGTGAGAAACAGTTCCTACTTTTAGAGAGAAGGAGACCAGGGCTAGTAGAGGCTAGTGGATATCCCCAAGGTCACACACGGGAGGTGGCAGAGCTAAAATTCTCCCTGGGATCAGAGCCAAGTGAGATCCTTCCTTTTCTGCACCCTTTCTGTAATTTCACATGTCCCCCCGGCGCCAATGCTAGGACCCTAGGGGACATCACTTTCTCATTGGGCAATCAGATTAATAACTTCCTTTGAAGGTGTTAGAAAAGGAATTGCAGAGGTCCAAGCCTCCTCTGGAAGGCATTTAGTGGGGGGACCCCAGTGGGGGTGGTCAGCCTCTGGTCAGCCTCTGGTCAGCCTTGCCCCCCTCCCATGGACCTCCTCTGACCAGCCGCAGGTTTGCATATATGCTTGGGTGTGTGTGTTTGTTTTCTTGCTTTGTTTCCAAAGGGATCCCGAGCAACTTAAAGACTTTCCAACAACACAACAAAATAAAACAAAATGTATTTAGATTATAAATTTTAAAAAAATAGCAGCTGCGGGTATGGCTAATATAAAAACACATTTTAAGATTCTGCGTACTTGCCGAGGTGGGCCCTGCATTTGGCTCTGAAGTCTCAAAGTAAAGTGGGAAGCCTGATCAGCTACAGGATTGACAGTGCCTGTAGTAAAACCCAACCATTTCTGATGCTAAGACTAAGACCAGGAAATCAAGTCTACCGAGGAAAACTGTTTTCTGCGCCACGTAGGGGACAATACCCTCGCAACAGACGTGCTGGAGTCTCACCAGGATCTCTCTTTCATTCGGCGACTAAATAAAAGGCCATTTTCTACTGTTCACAGTTCTGCCAGGAAAGTGCCTATTGACGGCACCAAGATTCTTGTTAGAAAGAAAGAAATTGAATCTGCTTTAACACCTAAAAAATAAATAAATGGGCCTCGCGTTTCTGCTCCCTATAGCCTAATCTTGCACATGAACTTAACCCAATGCCTGGACCACTGAGGCCATGGGCTTCCCCATCACTTCCTACCTACAGTGGCTGCACCCGACTCTGGGGGCCTAAAATACACCCCTTCCCTTCCCAGCAGTCTTGTAATGGTTTTCTGTCCAAAGAAGGGTGCTCTGTTCCCTGACTCTGTCTTCTTGCTGCCCCACCTGTAACCAAAAGAGAGCGGGGACTCACGCCTCTGACTGACAACACACCCGTGTCCCCCGCAGACAAGCCTGCCAGCCCACAGTTCAGTTTGCTTTGCCAGCTCAGAGTGACCAGGTGGCCCGCTCTGCTGTGTGTTCTGTTGAAATGTAGCTTCTATTTCGGTCACGCCCTCTCATCCTCCTTAATTCGCTTTCACTCAAGCTTTTGAACGTATGCAGTGGGCTTTGAATGAGATGACTGGGGTTCAGATGCTGGTATTGCCACTTCCTCTGTCCCTCCGGGGAATATGGCTTCTAGATTGAAACTCACGGGGATTAATTGATGTAATTTGGGTAGAAACAACCAGCACGGCACCTGGCACAGAGTGGGAGTTCGATAAATACTTTTGAAACAACAGTTTCGAGAATGTGTTTCTTCTCTCACCCCTCCTGAGTAGCAAGCACCCAGCAGAGTACATGCCTAGGACTGATGCTTCATTTTGCAATACTTGCCAGCAAGTTCAGGCTACAGACATACCTGAGGAGGGTTCTAAGGGCAAAGGGCAAAGTGCATGAAAACCATTTGCCATAAAATAGTATCTAAGAACAGAATCTGAGCGCACTTGCCCTTTTTTGTGGCCCGATTTTCTAATCCTAACTCTATTGAATTAAGGTGTCAAGAGGAAAAAAACAGTTTCACAATTAAAATTAGAGTTCCAGTGGCTACTATTAAGTTATTAACTTTTATATTTTAAAATTATGGAATAAATATAGCCTTGAAACTACCTAAACCACAGCACTGTAATTCAAAGGCGACTCTATGGGAAAAGCCACACTGAGTATCGTTTTTATTAGTTTTATATAGTCTAAACTTTTATAAACATTTAATAATATAACTTACGAGCCGAAACCAAACAACTAAACACGCTGTAAAAACAGCTCCCTTTCCCCGGAAGCCCATATAACATTTTGTATGTGTGCAGGGAAGTTTCATCTTAAAAATAAGTGTGAACTGCTAATCCCTAAAAGTTGATATTTTTCACTTACCTTCATATTTCATGAAGGTAAACCGATATTTAATTTTCTTGGGTTAAAATTGGTTTAGCTTTTAAGTTTTGAAAACTTTATACCTTATTATAATCAATGTAAACTAGGATTTCATTATTTTACTAGACTTTTTGTTAACTACAAAATATAAGGCTACCATTACCTTTTCAGTAAAACAAGTATTTTTTAATAATTTTTATTGTAAATGTTACCTTTTTTATAGAAAAATGAGGACATGTGGAGAAGAAGAAATTTCTAAGAATAATAAACTGAGGTGATGAGAGTTGCTCAGATTTTGGATATATTCTTTTAAAATATAGTAACTAAAATGTTGGCAGGGCTTTTTTTTGTTTGTTTGTTTTTGTTTTTCCATAAATATTCTTGCTTGGACATTGCAAATACCTGGCTGCCAACATTATTTTTTTTAATGTTTTGTTCACTTGTCTCTTTAAGAATATTTATGTACTTTTCTTGGCTAATTTTATTTTCCAAACTTTAGATAGCATTGCATTTGTTTTCCTGTCCTTTACCAAATGAACATTTCTTTCATTTGTTGCGGCTTCATTGACGTCTCTTTCTTGCGATGCCTCTGAATTTGTCAGCATTCCATGGAGGTACGACACACTGTATATTTAATTTTAGTTGCTGTGTAAGCCCAGTAATGGCGGTAGAACAGATGTTAACGCTTGATGAACATTTACCAGGTCCCTGATGCTGCGCATTGTTACAATGTCACTGAATCTTCCCAAGACTTCTTTGGGGGCGGGTGAAACACTGGTATCCCAATATTGCAGGTGGAAAAATTGAAGTTCTGAGAAATTAAGTAACTTCTCCATACATTTTGGGATATAGGTTGAAGGTAGACACAGTAGGACTTCTTAAATGATTTGACGTAAGATGTGAAGAAAAGGAGTCAGGATGGCTCCTGAGTTTTGACTCGAGCACCCGAAAAGTGCAGGCACTGTCCCTTGGATGAATGAATGAACAGTATCAAAAGGATCAAAATAGGAAGGAAGTTGTCCAATTGGAGACGTACTTGAAAACCCTCAAAAACGGAAGGAGACGATAGTCCCTCTGTGAGTGAATGGAATTAAGAAAGTCTGAACACCTCGTCCTGAGCGATTTGGAGATGTGAAGAAGACAGCGTGAACGGTGCAACAAAAGCCTCATCATCCTAAAGCCACCCTGCAAATCGCTGAAGTTGTGCACACGGCACAGTGCAGGGCAGACAGCAGCGTTTCCTTTCAACGAAAGCATTACAAGAGGGGTATCTATTCTACGCACTAAGATACCATCACGGTTGCTTGGTAATATTCTTCAGCTCAGTTTGGAGAAATACAGATGATGGACAATTTTGATGATGCTATGTGAAGGCTCCATTCCTTTAAAGGAAAAAAAAATATGTATTTTCTTTTATCACTAAAAGGAAGAGAAAACAAAGAACTAGCAAGCCTCGTGTCCCAAGATGCTGGAGTTTTCCCCAAGGAGGTGGGCGGTAGTCTCCGTCTGTGCTCATCTGGATAAGTCTAACTAATCCAACTGATTAATCAGGTGCCTTGGGTTTGATAGGCTGCGCTGCCTTCCATTTCTGTGTAATTATGTTGCTTTAATGTTTGACATTGCATGACTTTACCTTGTAAATACCATAGTTCTATAATAAATGCTATAATTAGTTTAATAGCACTTTGACTACATTATATTTAAGGGTGTGCCCTCCTGCATCTTTTGGAGCCGTGCCAAGGCTCCTCTGTGCAGAGACGTACTTGTCAGACCCCTGCCCCCAAACAGGTTAGTTGAAGGATGAGAGGGTTAGAGGGGTTATAACCTTAGGCTACAACTCACAATACTTTTCATGTGCCTACTATTTATCTTTAAGGTATGCCGCCAGCAGGCTCCCAGGTATGGAAGGCAAACCGAGGGGTCCCTGGCGGGGCAAGGCCCACGTTGCCATCGGCTCATTGGAGACCTAAACGGGGGCCTCAGTGGGAAGTCTGAGGGTCCCACCAACGAAGCTCCAGGACATCCTCTCTCCCCTCCAAGCTGTGGGGAAAGGGGCCTCCAGTTCTGCCATGACTTTCAAGTCCTCGGGATAAACAATTTCCATTTCCATCCCTGGCGGAAGAGGCCTGTGGTGCTGCTGGGGCAATGAGGTCTACCCAGGAGGTGAGTTGATTTTCATGCTGCTCTCTTAAAAACGTCGTTGCGAAGCTGCAGAGGTTTACAGAGACCATGCTAGGAGAGCAGTTTTCCCTCTGGGGCATGTTCTAGAAGGAATTGCTGGAAGGAAATCCTCATGAATGTCCAAGTTCAATAGCTCTGCCAGCCATTCCTCAGGTTTATCTCTTCCACCAGCCAGCCCATCATTACCTCTGAGTCTGCCCCCTGATAAAATCTGTTTGGTTGGTGATATGTTTCACCTAAGGAGATATTCTGATTTAAACACACATCTTCCTGTAAATCACCGTATCTTCATTTTTATGGTTTCCATGGTGCCCTATTTACAGTCTAAACTTTGAAATAAATTCACACACTTAAGAATGGACTGTCTAGCGTGGGAAATCTATTTGGCATAAATGCCACTCACGGAGGAGGTGAGGCCGTCCCTATGGCTTCATTTGATCAGAACTGGAAAATAAGTCTTCCGGGGTCAGTCTTCGCCTTTGGAGGCCTTAAAACTTTTAAAGATTTCACTTTGGTAATCTTGCAGTTATGATTGGGGAGGTGGTTTGGGCTTCTGCACAAGAGTCAGACAGAGACTTTGAAAGCAGAAGTCTACCTAGTCATTCATTCATTCATTCATTTATGTGTGTGTGTGTGTGTGTGTGTATTCATTCAACAAATACTTATTGAAAGACCACAGTGCCAGGACCAAGAATATTAGCACACCCTCGGCATACCCCTGCTTGCCCTTGGAGGACTTCCGGTGTGTGAAGTTGAGAGTCATATGGTCTCGTCAACTTTTGATAGCTATCAAACAGAAATCATAATTGCTAGCAAGCAAGAAACATTTTTAAGTGAACAAAATGTGTTTTTGCTTCCTGTAGCTTCTCTTTTCTGAACTCTCCCATCTCTTGTGACCTAAGGT
The DNA here is from genome assembly GCA_004026765.1 of Micronycteris hirsuta. Taxonomy (NCBI): domain Eukaryota; kingdom Metazoa; phylum Chordata; class Mammalia; order Chiroptera; family Phyllostomidae; genus Micronycteris; species Micronycteris hirsuta. The sequence continues at coordinate 150,103 of PVJI01001696.1, forward strand.
GGGTCCTGATATCTGGAAGTGATATGGCCATTAGACAAAATCAGTCCAACGCACAGCTTTGGTGACAGAGATGGCGTTAATGAAAACATCACCACATGATTATTAAAACAGGGACCATAAGAGCTAGTGCCCTGGCACCCAGTTTTCCTCAGACGCATCATAGCTTGAGCCAAATTGTTAAGACTTAGCAATGTTGAAAATTAGTAACGTGGCGCTTCAAATACAATTCTTTAAAAGTCTCACACTACTTGTCCCGGGGTGACAGCACCCGAAAGCAGCCGAGCACACCTGTGCCGGCTTTCAGGGACATAATAGAGCAATAAGCGACATTGGCAAAACTACTCCATTGATGTTGTACAGCAGGCCTACAGGAAATCAGACCCAGTGTCCTTTGAGGACCCATTCTGTACAGAAGCAGATGCAGTCAGCGGTGAAATGGAAGTTTCCTCGCCATAGCATTTTGGGTAAGCTGAGATCTGGGCACTGAGAAAGGTGTCTTCCTTTCATAAACCACATGAAACGTGAGGGAGGGCGCCATCTAAAATTTTAGTATGATATTTTACTACAATGTAATAATTATTATTGTAAAAAATATAATACAGACAAGTAAAGAATATTTTTAAATGTTAAAATTTTCTAACCCTCGTATGTATCACTCACGCCAACTCACCATAACTACTGTTAGCTCTTTGCGTTTTTCTAGAACATATTTAATTTTTCTTATACGAGAAAAATACGATAATGAAATTTAAAATATCTAAGCATATAAAATAAAAAACAGATCTCCCACCCACCTTGGATTTTAGTCCTACTTGCCAACGGGAACTACTTGTAACCACTTCTCTCATGTATTTTTCTAGTGGTAACCTCCATAGGTCTGGAAGTTTTGCATCACCTGTCTTTCTTGACTCGTCAACGTCCAGCTGTAGAGTGAGTGAGAAAAGAGCGCTCGCCTGAATTACTTTCCCTTCTCTTTCCGCCGCCCCCCACAATCTCACATTTACTTTCAGTTCTACTGGTTAATTTTACCTATTAAAAGAACATACTTAATCCTCTACTTTTTGGTCCACTAGGTTTTGACTGTATGTCTTGACCTGCTCGCATGTGATTGGAGGAAATCAGAGCCCCTCCCTGTCCCTTCACCTGCCTGCTTCGCTACCAACAACATTCGTGCCTTTAATATTTTGTTCTTGAACTGTAATTACGTCCAGACTTTTCTACAAGTTTATTTTAAAAATCCAAACCCAACAATGGACCCTTCTATTGAATTTTTAAACTTCAGTCATCAGACATTATGACTTCCTTATTCTCTGAGTTCTTTTGTCATAGCCTGATTGTTTTTAAATCCATGCAATATCTTCTCCAAACTCTAAAGAAAATTTCTAAAGCTTCTCTTACACTCACTGAATAGGCTTCGAGGTCGCTTGTTTCCTTTTGCCATCTTTCCCCTTCTTTCTGGTGCCGTTGCTTATCACTGAATGCCTGGCGGTCCCTTCATTGTATCCGTGCAGAGACTGCTACCTGTCCACCAAAATTTTCTCTTCTTCTTCCCTGGCTCATGGCTACACTTTATTTCCCAGGCACACTTGCAAGCAAGTATTCTACCCAAGGTGATGAGCCCCTTTCAGATGGGTCCTTGTAAGAGCATGAACTTGACTGCTCCATGATCTCATCCCCTCTTCTGGCAGGCAGAAGTGACCATGGACACCGTGGGTTGGTGACGGCTGAGCTTTCCTTGATTCCCGAGAAGAACCATCCACAGACAGAATGGCTTTGATAGTGAAATGAACGTTTTATGCTTCCTTAGGCACTGAACAATTGCCAGGCATCTTGTCCACCCTCCCCCACACGGTAGCCTAATAATGAAGCCTGGCAGAACTGGTTGGCTTCTGGATGCGAGCAGTCCTGCTTCCCCTCCAACCCTTTTCCCTACAAGGCCTGACTGTAGGAGATGTGTGTACCTGCCAGGAAAGCGACTGGCAGGCTCTCTCAGGGTGTCTTGGCAGGGAGCAGGCCAGACATCTCTTTCCATTATGCTGAAATAAAGCTCAGGGTGCCCACAGCCACTCTCAGTCCCCTAGGTCCTCCTGAGAGCAACCATCCCATTTTAGTCTGAGACTGAAGCTCTTCCCCGTTTGTTGGGGTGAAGGGTGTAGAGGAGGGAGGGTGCCTATGTACCCATGTTCCCAAAACAAGCCTTCAATAAACCACTTCCATTTCTGCCCATTTTTCACTCACTTCTGGTCTCTGCTGCCACCCCTGTTCTTGGCTCCTTTCTGTGGCTCACCCACCAACAATGTCTCCCATGCCCACTGATTTTTCAGGAACTTGCTGACTTCTTCTGCTGCAGCACACCACTCAATCCGATCCCTTCTGCCTCTCTCCTTCCAGAAACCCAGTGCTGTCTCTGGTCTGCTGACGCTTCTTTGTCCCCCTTCTCTCCAGTGTCGTTACTCTCTTTGTTGTCGTTGCCATTGTATCACTTTGGTATTATGGAAGAAAGGGGCATAAACATTTATATTTATTCTGCCACATGGTATACAGAAGCCAGAACTCATTTTCAGAAGCACAGAGACATTCTGGGGAGAAGAAATCTGGAGTTGCTCTTCCCACTGAGGCCTTGAAACCACTATTTAAGAAGCCAGTTGTCCTGTGACCATCCCCATTAGAAAGTAATACAATACAAGAAAGTACCAATACAAGCATTTCAACGTGAAGATCCAAGTCCTCGAAGCTCTCATCCCATATCAGCACATGGGGGAACCCCAGGTCCTTCCCATTGTGCCTGCTAATTGACAAGAGGTATTTTACATGTGTTCTTGAATCAGTAGCGTTGTTTTTGGCCGAGCCGGGGCTCTGCTACTGCTCGCCCTGACCACATAACACGGCTGCTACCTCAAGGTTACTGGAGCTGGAGTTCAGCCCCTCCTGGCTGAGCCACTCTACTCCCCGTGCCAGTAGCGCTGGCATCCACTCCCTCCTTAGAGGGGACATGTGCCAATGCACGCTGGCCAGGGATGATCTCGGGAAGTCGCAAGGCATACATTCCTTCCTTCGCTGTTATTCTCACTTGGAAAGGCTCTCTCTCACAGCAGGTTGCTTTAGCCCTGGGAATTTAAGAGCACTTCCGGCACCCGCTAGCATTAATTCTAACATGAGCGAACCGTGGCACTCCTACATTGGCATGAGCTACCACCTTGGTGCTGATTCCCTTTGGGTTGCCATTTGACTAATAATGTTCTTGACCTTCAATCACAGTGCTGACCCTGCTTGGCGCTGTCCTGCGAAGGGACGAGGCAGACACTCCTTGCTCAGTTCACCTCTGCTGGTTGAAAAGAGGGAGGCTCAGGTGGAAGAAGGCGCTCTCAGAACGGCTAACCCAGGCTCAAGGCGCTAAAGGTCTTAGTGAAGTGAGTCTTTCAATTCACACAAACAACCGTTCGTTTGGGCAACACCACGCACAGGAATTCCAACTCATCCAGTTCTTAGGATCTGTTGCTCAGTCTGGCTCATTCTGGCCTCTCCTTTCCTTGACACCGAAACTGATTTCTGTCAGCTCTCCCTCCCCCAAACCATCAGTCTTGATATGTCTCACTACTAACCATGGGTGGGATTCAAGCATCCTCCACCCTCAAAGGAGCCTCCTTAGTTCTGTGTGAATCAGTAAATGGAATCAGATTCAGAGAGAAGGCGGGGTCACGTTAGGCCACATGCAGGATTCCTAGGCTTGAAAGAAGTTTCTCTTTTTCCAGACATTATTCTTCCTCTTGGTATCATCGATGTACCACAACCGAGTGGCTTAAACAACAGAAATTTGTTGTCTCACAGTTCTGGAGCTTAGAAATCCAAGATCAAGGTGACTGCAGGGTCGGTTCCTTCTAAGGGCTATGAGCAAGAACTTGCTCCACAATTCTCCACCAGCCTCTGGCGGTTGACTGGTAATCTTTGTTATTCCTTGGCTTGTAAGAGTATCACTCTGATGCCGGTCTTCATCTTCACGTGGTCTTTTCCTTTGTGTGTGTGTGTGTGTGTGTGTGTGTGTCCATGCCCAGATTTCTCGTTTTGATGAGGACACAGTCCTACTGGAGTAGAACCCACTCCACTCCCCTTTGACCCCATCTTAACTAATTACATCTGCTAAGACTCGCTTTCCACATAAGGTCACACTGAGGTTCTGAGGGTTAGACTGGCAACTATAGATCAAGGGGCTGCAGGAGGGACGGAAAGAGAAACAGTCCAACCCATCACATTCTATTATCTTGAACCAATTGTTTTAGCTCTCTATGCCTTAATTTCTATGATTTATGGTTGTTGTGAGATAATAAGGCAAGTAAAGTGCTTAGCATAGCAAGCATGCAGTAAGTGTTAGCTATTCTCATGAACGTGTTTTCTGTTTCCTTTTCAATGCTCCTTTGAAAGAGTATCACTTGCCATTGTGCTATTGCAGTGGTATGTGGGGTCTGTGTCCCTAGAGGACCATCTATAGCAATGTCCTAGACCCTCAGGTGGTTTCTCAGACAATCATCACATACAGTTAAATGAAAACACCCCACTATTTTGTTGTCTCATTATTCAGATTTTGAATAATGATATTTGTATTCTTCTCCCCATAGAGCTTGGAATGGGTAGCTGCATGAATATAGTCAATACAAAACCACTCAGTAGCCCTGGCTGGTGTGGCTCAGTTGGTGAGAGTCTTGTCCCATAGACTGAAAGGTCACGGGTTCAATTCCTGGTCAGGGCACATACCCAGGTTGCAGGTTCAATCATCGGTTGGGGGTGCATATGAGAAGGCAAACAATTGATGTTTTTCTCTCACATTAATGTTTCTCTCTCTCTCTCCCTTCTGCTCTCTCTACAAGAAATGAAGAAATGTCCTTGGGTGGGCATTAAAAAAATAAAATTAAATTTAAAAAAATCACAGTATTTGGCTAAAACTCACACATGCAGCAAGTGAGTAGGGGAGCTCCAACTCCCTCTCACTCAGCCTTTTGAGTTTTCTGGAATTTCTGGGTTGATTGGTTTATCTGTTTTGCTGTGTTAGATCTTGTTTTGTCCTTTTCTATATCTGTGCCATGTGCTAGCATAGAGAAATATGTAATTAATCTAGGTCAGGGCTCTGAACCGGTGTGATTTTTTCTGATGCCTTAACGCACAATAATTGTACATATGTATGATTTTCATGATTGTTGTACCCACCTCTTCTTCAGAGGAAAAGTATGTTTGAAAATACATGCAGAATTCTGATGTCTAATGTTTGAAAGCCATGGCAGTGTTCATTGTAAGCCTGATCTGAGACGTCTCCCTTGCTCCCTGGGATGAAGGCAGTGTGAGTAGGCGTGGCTATTTGACAAATAGGTTTCCGATCCCACAACACCCATATGCGGGCTTTTAAAAATCAGTCTGACGTGGCGTTTGTTTGCCTGTGTGTATGTTTGTCATTTCTGCCAGAGGGGCAAAGATGAGTCAGGCAATCATCATTTCTTCTGTATGTGGAAAGAAGTGAATGAGCCCTTTTTCAATAACCTAATGCCAGCCTTTCTTGCTCTGGGTAGTGGCTGCAAATGTGGTTGACAGGGTAGCAGATCCTTTTTAAGAACAAGGGAATACATTAACATTTTAAATTAAGATGAGAACATGTTTGGGGGTCATTTTGCCTAACACAGGAAAAGAATATGTCAAATTCCCATTTTTCTACCTATAGGAAGATTCAGAAATTTCAAGAACAGTTTTGTGCTCATGCCTTTTGGCAAAAATTAAATGTCATGTCTTCCTTTTAATTTTCTTTCTCTCTTTTTCTTCCCCCCACCCCCAGTTTTAATGAGATATAATTGACACATAACTGTTTTCTTTCTGAATAAATCACACATTATTTAAAATAAACACTAAAGAATAATAATTCAAATGGAAATCAAACCCATGAGAATAGAGAGGCCCCAGGAATATATTTAATTACGTACAGAATAGATGCAGGGTAAAGGGAAACAAATCACAAGAAAAGATTTCACTTTAAATTTCTTTAAGGAGGTTGAATGGAATGAGGATAACAAACTGCAGTAAAAAATCTAAAACCATACCCCTGATTCAAAACTTTTGTGAATTATTGCTCTAAAAATTAAAAAAAATAGCAGGAAAAGACAGCCCGACAGGAATTTCCGCTTGCCTCCATTGCCTGCCTCTCTAAACTCAGAGACTCTCTGGTTGGTATGGAAAATGCAAAGGGGACATCTACATCCTGCAGAAGCCCTGCCGTGGGAAAGCGACTGACCCTTGACTGTCTATTCCTAAAGAAGAGAAAGAAAACCCTAGATTTCTAGAGGCAGCTGAGTTATATAACCTCACTACGTAATCAATGAATAGAATGAATAGTCTATTTGTAATATGTGTATCATTTCAAATGTTTTTCTTTCATATAAACTCACAGCTGTTCCCCTCTTTATTTTTGAAGGCCAATATCAAATCGAACACCAGGCATTACAGAGAACACGGCATCCACATGTGTGATAACACAGTGTGAGTCTCCTAACTCACTAGCATGTGTGAATAACTGTTTATTTCCACAACATGAAGAAGTTTCCTCCTGGCACATCTAGGACATCCTGATGTCAACCGGCCATGGATAGACAACTCCAAACACAAGGACTCCGGCCACATGTCCTACTGTATTCCCGGATGTTGATGACATATTCACCGTTGCCATTGTAGATAATGACTTTTCCCTCATTTAAAAACTTTTATTTAAAAAAACCGTACAATATCCTTGGTAACCTTCAGCCAGTCTGTGCTTACGGAACTAAAGCCTTCTATTTTCTTCTGAATAGGAACGCCTCCTGCCCAGACCTTGTGTAGCTAGGGATTTGAGTGCAATAGACAATTTCAAAGACTGCTCTTTCCACTTAACAATTGGTGCATTAGGCTAAAATGTTCACACAAATGCAATGGCAACAGAAGGGGTTTGCAATGTAGTGACAAGGCCCTTCTGTTACCTGGGTCTGGGGAATGATGAATGAGCTTTAGCAGAATATTCTCCTGGCCCCAAGGTTTACCTTGATCTTCTCATAGAATGCAAATGGAAATTATACCCACATTTCTATGGTATTTATGGCTGTGGTCAGGATGTGAGGGCTTCTTCAATACAAATAGTGTAAAAGGGGAAACATATTACCGCAAAGCGACACTATTGTGCCGGGAATGTATAAACAGATGAGGAGAATGGAGCGACATGCTCATAATAGATCGGATTGAAAGCTCCTCATTTTGTCCTGATTGTCTACCCTTCCTTTTTAAACAACCTTCTTCCTTTTTTTTTTCCTAGCTATCAATACAAAGTTCTTTTTGGCAAAATGAAATGTATTCATGCTGCTTGAAAGAAGCTTTTAAAGTCGATCTGTGCCCACACAAAAGGGAAGAAGCGCTGGGTCGGACCAGTAGAGGCTACAAACTTGGTCAACGTTCATTACTCATGGCTCGACACCCTGGCCTCCATATCATTTTGTAAAGCATCAGATAAACTCTCCTCATGATAAACAACTGAAATAATTTTTCTTAGCTGTCAGCTCCCTTTCTCCCCTTCCCAGCCTGTTCTCACACTCTTCCCGCTCGTAAAAGCAACCAGAGAGAGGTTCTTTGGTCTGATAAATGGGCTCCTTTCAACTGGTGGCAGGCTTCAGGAAAAAGAGATAATCCTGGATAATGTGGACACAGTTTTTATTTCATGTCACCCAATTAAACTGCAATTATCCGGAGTGCAACAGCAGAAAACCTGGAAAGAATGGCCGGAGAATGAGGAGCGGAGGTGCCCTGGGCTTCTGTCTACCGCATGCATCAGCCAAGATTGGTTCTGTTCTGATAATGAAGTGCCGGCCTCCGCACTCAGCCCCACAAAACCACGCCACGCCACACCAGCTGCAACCTGTGGTGGCGTGGGACTGGCTCCCGCAAATTCTATGAGAAACTGTAGTTCTAGGCCCAGTCACTTCCTTTATATTCGATTATTTGCATCCAAAGCCGAGAGGAAATGTCACAGTGACCACGTAGCCTTGCCTCTCCACAGATACTGAATGCTGGCGACTCTGTTATTACCAACGCATTTGATGAATCGCGCAGAGCTACGTTAGTCTGAGGCCTGAATAGTTCCACCGATTTCAGTGAACAGCTGATTCATCAGCTGGGAGGTGTGTCCTTCATTTAAACGTGATGACATTCAGTTCTGGGAGGAACTACAACTGTGGGAAGATAAACAGAGAAAGGGATCTGTCATCTTACCTTTCTGAATGACGCAGTTTTTCAGATTCTTAAACATTGCAGTATCAAATGTTGGACTTTTCACTGGAGAAAATGAGGGAAAATGCAAACCTTAAGGGTGAGGCTTAAATGTAAACAGTTATGGCCGTGTCTGTGAACGCCGTGGAGAGGAGATTAGTGGCAATAGAATTCACTGGGGGAAAAAACAATACAATGGCATAAAAGTGACCTTTGAAGGGGGTTCAATGGTCATGGAAAAATAAAATTTAAAAATAACCTATTAAAGGAAAGAAAAAGAAAGTAACCTTTGAGTGTGATGTCATCAGAATTCGGCAAGATGAAATAAGACAGGTCCCAGACTCACTAACTCCAAAATAAACTTTTCATCATCGATAACATAAGTCTCTGGATTTATTAATACCCTCCTAAAATAAACTGTACAACTTTACCTACCGGTCTATTTAACGATGAATCAACGACTTTAATCTCATAAAATGATTCTCTTGTGTACTGTTTGCCTCTACAGCTCTCCTTCCTTCCTCTTTTTGAAATAGATCCCATCTTAATCCTTCTCAGAATAGCCATTTGTGGCTCCTAAAGATAGCAAATGTGACAGAAGGGTCCCTCAAAGCTGGTTTTAACCAGAATGAATCACCTGAGTGTGGCTGTCAATGGGCCCGGGTCCCGCACCCTCTGCCAGGTTCTAGCCCAACAGGAATAAAAAATCAGGAGACCCTGCCCGTCTCCCCTTTGCCCTCCATCTACAAGGGGTGCCCACCTTTTGGCATCTCTGGGCCACACTGGAAGAAGGAGAGTTGTTTGGGGCCACACATTAAATACATTGTGACACATAATCACAGAAAAAAATCTCATCATGTTTTAAGTAAATTCACGATTTTGTGTGGGGATGCACTCACAGCGTCCTGGGCTGCATGCAGCCCGCGGGCCGCGGGTTGAAGGTCCCTGCGAGGTACTGCAGGGCCAAGGTGCTCTCTTACCCCAGGCCGTCACAGCGATGTGAAAGAGCATGCCATTGTAATCACACGGGAAGCTTTAAAGGAACTGGGGCAAGTTGTTGAGAGGAGTGTGAAAATTTGGGTTGTTCTTCAATCATCATAAATGCAACAATAATCCCGGCGATGATGCTAACACAAGACAACACATACATGCCTTTCATCTAGGCTCAAAGCATTAGACAAACAGTGGCCTGGGCTAGGATCCCATCCTGTGCAGCTTTATGGGAGAATCCACACAATTACAATAACATAATGACACTGTGCTAATGATAATAATAATACCTTATGTTTACCTAATGCCTATCTCTGGGAAACCTAAAACAGTTTAGAGATGCTAATCTAATTAAACCCCAGGCCCCACTTCAGACAAGGAGGAGGCAGGTATTTTTCATTCAAATGCTGTGAGGAAGTGATGGGAATCCTAACACCTGCCACCTCCCTTCCTCCTAGGTATTTGTGAACATAAAGGAAAAAAGATAGCTCAGATTTTAATCTTCTAACTACATGGAAGAACAATGATAATAGTAGAATATAATAATACTGTGTAGATCACGTTTCATCTGATATTCTTGTCTTTCAAACTATGGGTTGAATTCAGATCTTGTATCCTTTCATGGGAGATTTTCACACAGCTTCAACACACAGCGGAAGCGGAGCTCAGGATCCATGGGAGTGCGCCACCCTCTCCTCTGGAAAAGCCTTCCGCGGTTCCTTCTGCCACTCCTCCTAGGGCATGATTGTAACTTTCCTGGGGACACCCTTCTAAACATTCCAGAGTCAGAATATACAAATCTGGATTCTTTGGATTTTGGAAACATTGAATTCAGGATATTTAAAAAAATACTACTAATAATGAAACAGTAGTTTGGGCTCAACCAGGGAGAGACTCAGAATAAATAAAATTGCTAAGTGCAAAGGAAACCTCTTAGAATAGCTTACTAAATTTACAAACTTGGGCAAATCACGGAAGCTCTCTGAGCCTCAATTTCACATCTGTAAAATGAGTATTGTAGGGTTAGATAAGGACTAACCGACATGAGGTAGGTAAAATGTTTATCACAATGCTTAAACATTCAATAATCATAAACTATTACTTTTTTTTTTTTGCTTCGAAAATAGAATGTTAATTTGGTCTAATTTTAAAGACCAGTCTGCACTTCTGCAAGGTGCCCCTCCCCGCTTCCTCCTCCGGCCCAGCTTACCACCGAGGACCACCGTCTGGGACAGGCCTGCGGCCCCCATTCCCGGGACCACGAACCACACTCCTATTTACACACAGAGAAGCAGCCTCTGTGTCCTTCCCGTCCCCAGTCCATGGCCCCAAACCGTTTCTGCCTTGGCCTCTGTCGCCTGTACCCAGGTGCTGCTGCAGTTCAAGCCCTTGCAACCACCCGGACTATGGGGCGCCTAGACTCTGGGCTGCTGTTCTCTGATGTCTTCGCTCTGCGGCTGTTCAGGCCGGGGTAGGAGCCAAAGCAGCCTCTTACAATCATCCATATTCCCTGCTTACTGGGTCCCCAAACTTACTCTCCTGTCCTGGATTGGCTGGAGGGAAGTAAGTCATTTTGGGACAGAGACCAGAAGGGGAGGCAGCAGTGCCTTCAAAGCCAGAGCATGGCCCGCTTTAAAGGGCAGAGGGCATTGGCCCAGCACTCTCCATTCAAAACAAACACTCCTGGGGAAACACAGCAGCCCATCCAGGAGACAGAAAGAATGCAAACAAGGCAGGAATTCCTCCTTTGTCCCATAGGACTCTTTTTTTTTTTTTTTTTGTCAGAATGGGGACATTGTGGGCAATTGTCTGAACTTTGTGCAACTTTTTAACAAATCTACTCCCACCTGAGGGCTGGAAGAGGTGGGAAGCTTGGTCTTGATCAATTTGCAAAAATTGTGAGCTGATGGGCCTGGCTGGTATAGCTCAGTGGATTGAGTGTGGGCTGGGAACCAAAAGGTCCTGGTTCGATTCCCAGTAGGGGCACATGCCTGGGTTGCAGGCCAGGTCCCTAGTGGGGGTCCAGAGGCAACCATACATTGCTCTTTCTCCCTCCCTTCTCCTCTCTCTTAAAATAAAATCTTTAAAAAAAAATTGTGAGCTGATGGTACACACCTTGTGGGGGCGGGGGGGCGGGACAGGGAGTGAAGAGGCTGGTCTGTGTGGTCCCCCCAGGGACTGAATCAGGAGGATGGAGGAGATTGCCACGGCATAGACCCCTCCACTTCTACCCCTCCTCAGCCTCGAGTACATTTTCTCCACCTGTACTACTGACACAATTTGTTATTTATTGAGCACTTACTATGTGAAAAGAACTTCGGACTTGAAAGAACTTAACCTCTTTGTTGAGAAGGTAGGACATACACTTACAAAGAAAAATAAACCGCTTTGTTGAGAAAAGCTCAACTTAAACGCTGTCAGCTGCTCCTAAACCTAGAGGTGGATTCACTTAGTCACCGGGGAGATATTACTTGTTTCAGAAAGACTCACTTTAATGACCTTCCTTAGTTATATAAATGCAAGGAAACTGTACAACACAGGTGGCAAACACAAGGCCCGCAGGCCGAATCCAGCCCTCCACCTTGTTTTATCCGGCCCGGCACTTTGTGTCTACCCAGCAGCAGCACCGAGCTCCTTGCCCCCAGTTAAGGAGGAGTTCCATTTACACAGTCCTAACATTACATGCAGCCCTTTGAAGGCAACCGCGAGGCTGATGTGCTCCCCCCCCCCCGCCCCGCCCAGTGAAAATGAGTTTGACACCCCTGCTTTACACGTGTTGCCCTGGAAAGAAAGATATCCTAGGCCACATTTTTTATGTTGACAAAGCATGCCTCTTTCAATATCCCTTGGGAGGAAGGTGACCGAAGAGGGTTGGTGCGTCAGGGTCACCTGTTCTAACAACAGCAGCGACTTGAGTCCAAGGGATCCCTGGGCAGCACCTCCTACACAGGTGCATGGTCAGGCAGCAACAGCTGAGAGCGTGGGTTAAGTTAAAGAGCTTTGCCTTTACAGCCAGCTATGGCCCGGCCTCAGGTGTGGGACAGGCGCTGCCGGGGACAGTACCTGGTGGGAACAGGCCTCCTGAGGAACTGTTGCTGCGAGACGTGAGTCGGCCTCCCTCAAGCCGTGCTTTTCCTGCTCTGTGCCTGAGCTCCGTGTGAGCGAGAGGTAACAGCCCGAATCCCTCTAAGATGAGAATGGCATGGACCACCAGGGGCTGTCTCCCTTGACTCCGACATAAAACACTCATGCATTTTAAGCTGAAAAAGTATATGAAAATACATTTTTTAAGGCATTCTGGGGAAGAGCTCCTCTTTTGAAAGGTTTATAGAACGACTTGGAAGCCTGGGTTTATTTTCACCTTATCTAACAGCAGATCATTTGGAAGTTAAAAATGCAGTCGAATACGAAGTATATTGGCATGAAATAATAGCTGTGTGACCGGGGAAAGGACATTCAGCTTTTTGCCTGGAGACCGAAGGTCTCCTTCCAGTGCCCTCTAACTAGCTGCGTAACTACTAATGAGTCATCCAAATTCTCCAGGTCCCAGCCTCTTGATAGGCAGAATAAAGAAGTTGAATAAGTACATATGTAATTCTCAACACCTGGTGGCAAAAATTGCAAACTAAAGCATGCTACATTTCACTATGTAGGTGTGTTTGGCCCAATACCTTTGGAAAGAGCTCTTCTGACTTTGCTTAGGTTGAAAGCCGTTGTCATCCATTTCCATTTTTTCCCCAGCAGGACCAGGGGTTGATTTTAATTCCTATACTGTGGCTATCACTTCCCAAGACAGAGACTCAGGAGGTTTGCCTTTGTAGGGAATGCTTGTGGGCACTTCTCTCCCCCTTCCCCAGTGAGCCCACTGGCCTCCTGGGACTTGAACCCATAGCTGGGAGGGTGGGGGTGTTCCTTAGGCCGCTCCATGCAACAAACCTACTGCCAGGAGTGTATAAGGAGGTCTTTTTGGCAATAGCCAACACATCCGTCTGTCCTTCCAGAGAACGGCCGCGCTTCCAGCTGTCATGAATGTGAATGCAGCTCTGTGAAGTTTACATTTTGGAGTGTTTACATTCCCCCCTAAAGAGCTGTTTGAGCACAGAATCCCCGTTCTAGCACCACAGACAAAAGCAAAGTGGACTGAGGGCATGGTTGAAAGTTTCTGTGCCCTTGCTACAAAGAATTTATGTCCCAAAGAGCCCTTCGGTGGCAGTCAATTTTCTTTTCTTCCTTAAAGGAATAAAAAAAGGCGGACTGCTTTAGAGTTCTTTTGAAATTTTTATTTACATAGAGAATCGAGTATCCCTTGTCTTTCGGATGGTTTGTTTGCCCTTTTGGTTCTGCTGGGGAACTGTGGGGTGAGGGGTAGGAGCGAGTAGAACAAAATTTCGTTTTGAGAATGGGTACACAATAATTATACGCAAGCCTCTCTCCTCTCTGCCCCTCACATTCACATTCAGGCATTTGGAAGGGTCAAGGAAAATTCACAAGCAATTTCAGTTATATTTATTGAACTTCCACTGTATGCTAGCATCACCCATAGTGCTGGGCAATAACACAATGCAATAATAAATAGCAGCCCTTAAAGAACTGATGATCTAGTAAAGGAAAATGACAAGTACACAGAAAATGGTGATATAATGTAATAAGTTCAGATGTGTATTCATACAATATATGTATATAATATATGCGTATGTGCACAATATATGTATTTACATTTCTCCTGAGGGCCATAAAGAAGTTTTGAATCATGGAAAACAGAAAGAATCTTTGTAGAGAAAGATCCATTACTCTAAATACAATCACCCTCCCCTAACTCATCTGTGCACTTATCACAATCCCACTGAAAAGGGCAGCAGAATTTTTTAAAACTAATTAAATTATGTTCACATATTATATAGGAAAGTAAAGGTCTAAAATACTTAAGAAATTTTTAAAAGAAGAGCAGGGAGGAGGTACCAGCCCTACCAGAAAATAAAATATATTATCAAGCTACTTTAATTAGCATGGATATACAAATCAATGGACCAGAACAAAGTCCAGAAACACTCAAAAACATGTGGAATATTGATGTATGCCAAGGTGACACTCCTAACCTGTGGGGAAAAGATGACTGATTTCTTATCATTCACAGATTTAGCAGGTATTCGGTTAATAATACAAAGCTCAGGTGAAGACTTTCACTATCTGAGGCTTCATTCACATGATTTTACTGAACTGGTTGATGCTTTTGGATTTACAGGCTTTTGTGCACTGTTACAATTTGGATGAAAAATGGTCCCAAGCTGGCAAAGACTTTATGTCGCATCGAGTTAGTCTTCCTCTACAGATTGGATTTTCCAAATTAAAAGAGATTCTTGCATTTCTTCTTAATCGGTTTATAGTTGGTAAATGATTATAAATGTCTCTAGTGTGAAAGGATTGTTTTCAGCTAAATTTTTATGTGTAATGCATGAAAAGGAAAGCTAAATTTAGGTCTTTCCAATTTGATTTCAGAGGGAGAGTGGAACCTGTAAAAGAAATGTTTCATCCACCCAAGTATATATGTACTCGGTTCCAATGTGTTGCAGAAACCGTGAAAATGCTGGCAATCCAGCCATGGAAGCACTCAGCTGCTCCTACTCTAACCGGGTTGGAGAGGATTGATTCTAATTTTAAAAGAAGTTCTACTGCTGGTAAAAGCTATCAAACAGCATCGCATGCTACAGAGAAATGATTCCTGAAAGGAAGAGTCAATCGATGTGACAAATCGTCTTATTTATTGTCTTATGTTAAGAAACTACCACGGCCACCTCAGCCATCAGCGACCACCCCGCTCGGTCTGCAGCATCAACACTGGAGCAAGACCCTCCACCAGCAAAAACATTCCGACTTCTGAAGGCACAGGTGAGCAGGTTTTAGCAATGAAGTACTTTTAATTAAGGTAGGTACACTGTTTTTCAGACATAAGGCTCCTGTACGCTTAATAGGCTACAGTATAGTGTAAACATAACTTTTTGTATGTACCAGAAAATCAAAAAATTCATGTGACTTGCTTTATTGCGACATTCACTTTATTGCGGTGGGCTGGAGGCACCAGACCTGCAGTATCTCTGAGATATGCCTGTAACTAGGCCAAGAAAACCTCAAATGACCTTTGTACATTCAAGAACATCTACTGCTAAATGGGTACCTTGTTCGGATGCGCAATGCAGCGGTAGATTTATACTCACATTTACTCTTTAACTATCTTGACCCACAGATTTTCAAATCTTTGTACCAGGGGCAAAATGATCTTGGGAGCAAGGGATGGGTCGAGGGTTATATGTTTCTATATCGTAATGAACCTCATGGATGCCGAACTTAGTGGGCAAAGATGGAATCTTCTAGGAAAACAAATTTATTGTCCTATAAGCTTGAGCTGAACCAAAGGTGAACTCCTTTCATGTCTCTAAAAAAATAGAGTTTTATTGAAGAAATACTAATGTTACATCTGAATCAAGCAATGTTAACAGGTTTGTGTGAAAAGCATTAACCTTGATATTCACAACAAAAGAAATGATCCAGTCATTAGGTTATTTATGTTCCTCTTTGAAGGTTAAAAAGATATTTGTCAAAATGTTATTTAAAATTTCTAAATGCTTTCAGATTCTCCACCCTTCACCCCTCCCATTGTGTATTTTGTTAAAATGCTCCTTCTGACGCCCAATTATGCAGAATCTTCAGGTTGAGTATGGTTTAACAATACCCAGACATTCTATAAAATAGCGGATTGCAAACTTTTCTTGTAATTCCAATCAACTGCATACAAGAAAAAGGTGCCTTGCTTGGTCAAAGCAGATAGAGAGATGATGTGTGAACAAGGAAAACACGTTAGAAAAAAAAGATTTAAAATATTAGATTTCAAAGTGAATCTTGCCTTTATACCCTCGATGAGGAACTTCGATGAGGAACTTCGATGAGGAACCATGATTCCATACTTAGTTCCAGACCAGGCTTTCTTTTTTCCCCACACACTTGTCTTCTATGAGGAACCATAATTCCATATTTAGTTCCAGACCAGGCTTTCTTTTTTCCCCACACACTTGTCTTCTAGAGAGAATAGGCAAGCCCAGGAGGCCTGCTTTCTCATCAGGGCCCTTGGAGCCTAGCCAGCACCTTCCTGGGCCGTTTGGTCCCATAATCTCACTCCTCACTAAGACTCTTTCAATTACCAGTGTAAATTTGACTGGTTCGTCATGTTGTACATTTTATGCAATAAGTAAAATAATTATTTATATAAGGAAAAAGAAAGTTAGTAAGTCACTAGCTATGTTAACCTTACTGTGCTAGTCATTTTACAATATATGTATTTAATCATTGCATTGGGCACCTTTAACTTATATATATTATATGTCAATGTCTAAATAAAACTGGAAAAATAAATAAATCACTATCTACCGTGATAAAGAGTAAAGAGAAAAGGTACAAATAACCAAAATTGGGAGTAAGGGTGGGTGAGTCACTCTCAGATGCTGAGAAAATTAAAACAGAATCATGACAAAATACTTTAATACATCCTTGCTAATTTAGAATTTACACTGTATTAAGTAAGAGCCATCGCAAGTGTGGCTGCATCAAAGACCTAGAGATGGGGAGATCGTCCTGTGTTATCCAGGTGGATCCAGTCTCGTCACGTGAGACCTTAAAATTGGAGAGCCTTCCGGGCGATGAACGGAGGTCTAGGAGATGCATTGTTTCTGCCTTTGAAGATGGAGGGAGACGGACGTGGAAGGAGAGGTGGGAGGGAGGGAGGTAAGAAGGTAAGGAAGGAGAAACAAGCCAAGGAATGCAGCAGCCATTAGAAGTTGGAAAAGACATGAAAATAGATTCTCCTCTAGAGTCTCCAGAGAGGAATGCGGTCCTGCTAACGTTGATTTTAGCCCAGTGAGACCCGAGTCAAATTTGTGACCTACAGAATCATAGTGTAATAAAGTTGTGTTTTAGCCACCAACTTGTGGCCATTTGTTACAGCAGCAATAGGAAACTAACATACTTCCTTTTTGTTTTTGACTGCTTTATGGTGCACGAAAACTTTATCTTTGTTGAAAAAATGGAAAGCTTTAAACAAGAAAGAATTCAAAATAATAGAAAGTTAGAACTGCACAGTGTCCAGCATCCAGTGGTTAACTGGTCAATCCGTGCATAAAAGCCAACATTTCCAAATGTATCTGAGATTAAAATAAAACAAAAACAAATCCAGAGAACATTGGTCTCTGCTCCATAGTGGCTGCTCCTCAAAATTGTCAAAGGCAATTTTTCTGGGAATATTTTGAAAACCTACAATGGACTCTTTCATCACGTTGCATTGCACACAGACCTTGTGGTGGGTTAGGCCAGTGGTCCATGTCCTCTCTACTTCCTGTCTAACCTCACAGTTAGATCCTCCAGCAGAGCTTGCTTTCTTCCCTTCTCGGTGACTAATGCCATCCAGCCTTTCCAAAAGGTGCTGTTCCCCCAACCTGGCTGCGGTCCCCCCATGTTTCCCACTTCCCAGCTGCCTTTGAAGACAAGCACACATCTCATTTCATTTGCGGAATCTTCCCTCTAACTGCTGTTGGTGAATAATACGACAGGAATAAAATGACAAAAATAGCAAACGTGGTGAAGGTCTTAGAGTCTGTGGCTCCTAACTGATTAAAATCGTAAATGCTGAGAAACAAAGCTGAGAGGGTTGATGAGTCACTGACCCGTAAAGGATATAAAATCAAAATGTACTAGTTGAGCACATAAATAGCTGTGACATTTGTGCTTAAATAGAAGTCCTGTGTACATGTGTGCCTGCGTGTACCACCCTGGACTTTTCTCTCCCTTTCTCCATGGTGCTATTGTACAATTCTATGACAACAACACTGGAAGAAGCCACAGAGGTCATTTCGTGCAAACCTCATTTTGCCAAGGAAAGACTGAATGCCAGACAGATGGAGACTTGTCCGTCATTTGGCTTCTTTTTCTTTTCTTTCAATCTTTTCCCATCAGCAGCGCCTCAGTCAAACGATCGGATGAGATTACGTAGGTGGGGGTCATTCTACTCCTTATTCTTCGTGACCATGACAGTCTCTCCCTTTAATGCCTTTCCTTCCTATCTAATCTTCAATACTATTCAACCACGTCTTTCATGATTAGCCTCTGTCTGATTCATCTCTTACCGATAAACTGAGTCATCAGCAGGCATTTTGCTGGAAGTCAGCCTTGTTCTATGACTAGTTCATAGAAGTCTGTGACTTTCTATCCTGTCCTATCTCCTGGATCAGAAGGTTTTTGTTAATCTAACTTCCTTATCATGTCAAGTGTTAATCTTCTTTTAGTGATAGAGGAATTGCCAAACTAAAGTACTTTGGAAAAATGAATACACTGACCTGTCATTTCAAAGTCCTCACATAACCAGGGTCCTATCTGGTCCTATAGGTACCTTATCTACAGGATATGGGAAAGCATACGAAATCTCCAGAGTCACTGAAATCATCCAACCCTCAGAAAGAATACTCTGAAAAAAATGCAGTGAAACAATCTAAACTTGGTATAAAAATAATGATAACTAATATTTATCCCATGCTTATAATGTATTTGGTGTTATTCTAACCATTTTACATAGATTGTTGGATTTAATCCTATGAGTTAAGGGCCACCATTGGATATCTGGAAAAATGTGGGCACAGAGCAGGTAAGCTGTTTGCTGCACACCCAGAGATAGGCCATGGCGGTGTCAGGTGTTAGGGAGTTGGTTGGGTTGAGCCTCCTCATCCCTCCACTGAGCCACCTGTGAAAGGGGACTAACATGAATGAACCTCCACTCACACTTCGCATCTGGAAAAAGCATCTTTGGAGGCATGGCCTATGGAGCATAGTTTCAGACTCTAAAACGCATGTACAACAGGTTTCAAGGCACCCGAAGTGGCTCCACACTTCTCTGTCTTGAGAAGACCCAAAGGGCAGTGTCCACGTACTACAGAGCCGACTGCTGGGCCCCACGATCCAGCCACATGGTCCGGAATGACGGGTCTTAAACAGCCTTCACAACTTTAGGTGCACTTCATAGTACGTCAGCTAATTCTTAGACGTTCAGCACAGAGATTTAGATCTGACTAGGATGGGACACAAACTTCTGGATCAGCTCTTGCCTCTGTGACTTTGTTGAAGTCTAGAGTCTCATTTTGCAGTGGTTCACACCTGGAACTAGACCACTTGTCTGAGGCAGCTCGGTTTACACACATGGCTTGTAAAAGATGTCAAGCATGAAGTGCAGCTGCAGAACAAACCTTACTTTCTCCACTGGAAGTGAGGCCCCTCAGGAACCAGGAGTGATATGACAGAATCACATAAACTACCCAAGCCAGGGCTCCCCTTGGCCAGTTAGCCTGCCATGTTGGATTTTGCCAACCAAAGCCAGAGCAGAAGTT